>VMDO01039768.1:0-12447 GCA_007922755.1 Pedetes capensis
ATATTTTAATGAAATACCCCAAAGCATGCATATGGGATACCCCTTATGAACTGATAGGAATTTGGCATTAAGTTAACAGTTTTAATTTATGTGAGCACTCATTTATAAACCAATCCGAATAGAATCCTCTAGGTTAAAATCTTAGTTATTAAAGCAAAGAAGTATAATAAAACAAGTTTATCAATTTAAAAGGAGTATTAATTCTAATTTATATTCATGCCAGAGTGAATGGAGCAAGCTAGAATCACCTGTTTATTTGGCCAAACTTAAATCTTTTATTTGATTTATGTCTTAAACCTCATGATACTTGAATTCTTAAAATGTCTCTTGCATTTTCCTAGTCCCTAATCAGCTTGATAATTAGTTCCTTTTTGTCTGCACCTTTTAGCCAGGGCTGGCTTGAGGTAACTTTGAATAACCAATTTTCTTAGAAGCAGGAGAAAGGAGCAAAAAATTCAGGGAGTGAAACTGAGAAGCAGAAAAATGCCTCGATGTTGTATTCTTACCCACAGAAACATCATAGACACATGACAATAGCCAGACTAACAGACAAAATGACACAAAAACAATTACATTAAACCAACAATCATCACAAGCATTAGCAGGACATGGGAGAAGTATAGCAGTTACTCTTAGATGTTTAAACCCGCTGGTATCAACATACATAAGCACGTAGAATGAAAACGTTTGTACTATTGATTAGATTATTTCTTCTATATACTAAGCAATCCTAAATCCTAAATTAGTATTTTAAAGGTACGTTCTCAATAGAAACAAGGTAGAAAGTTTTACATTTCATAGATACTGGGCTTCATGATGGGCTTCTATGTATGGACTCAGTGAAAATAAAAGGTAAACAGATGTGGCTTGTTCCATAAGACTTCTGGTGATAGCTTTTCCTATTTTAAATATTATCAGCTGTGAGGGAGATGTCCCCACAAATGGATGCTTCTCTTTGGAATTTTTATATACTAAAGATCGGAAACACGACAAAGATATGACAATCCACTCCTGAGGTAATCCTGAAACAATCAGCCATTATAAACGCTATGAGGGTACCTATGAGCTGGATCCAATTCAGCAGCACCTAACAACAATAACAAAGATTGGAAAAATTGTAGTTTAGCCTCATAGCCTCCCTGCGGCTAGGGAGGCAGAGGCAGGAGGATTGGAAATTGGAGACCAGAGGCAGAAAACCAAAAGGGAAGAACACACTCTGTGTTTCTCAAGCTTAAGGAAGTAAAGAAAAAATTCAAGGCTCAAGTGGCAATAGTGAAAGATTCTACAGGAAAAATATTAAACAATGCAGGAAACATCAAAAGAAGATGGAAGGAATGCACAGAGTCATTATACCAAAAAGAATTGGTGGATAACCAACCATTTCAAGACATTGCACATGAAGAGGACCCAATGGTATTGAAGGACAAAATGGAAGCTGCCTTGAAAGAATTGGCAAAACACAAGGCTCCAGGAATTGATGGAATACCAATAGAGATGTTTCAATGAACGGATACAGCACTGGAGGTGCTAACATGTTTATCCCAACAAATTGGAAAACAGCTTCCTGGTCAACTGACTGGACAATATCCATATTTGTGCCTATTCCCAAAAAGGGGAATCCAATTGAGTGTGGAAACTTGGACAATATGATTAATATCACACACAAGCAAAATTTTACTAAAGATCATTCAAAAGTGACTGCAGCAATATATAAACAGGGAATTACTGGAAAATAAAGCCAGATTCAGAAGAGTGCAGGGAACGAGGGACATCATGGCTAATGTAAGGTGGATATTAGCTGAAAGCAGAAACTATCAGAAAGATGCCTATCTATGTTTTGACTATGCAAAGGCATTTGACTGTGCAGATGATAGCAAATTATGGATAACACTTTGAAAAATGGGTATACCAGAGCACCTAATTGTACTCATGAGGAATCTGTATGTGAATCAGGAGGCAGTTGTTCGAACAGAACAAGGAAACACAGTCTGGTTTAAATTTGAGAAAGGTGTGCGTCAGGGCTGTATACTTTCACCATATCTCTTCAATTTATATGCTGAGCAAATAATCCAAGAAGTTGGACTTTATGAGGAGAACATGGCATCAGGATTGGAGGAAGACTCATTAACAACCTGAGTTATGCAGATGACACAACTGTGCTTTCTGAAAGTAAAAAGGATTTAAAACATTTACTGATGAAGATCAAAGAACATAGCCTTCAATATGGATTGCCACTCAACATCAACAAAACAAAAATCCTTACAACTGAATAAATATGCAACTTCATGATAAACAAAGAAAAGATTGAAGTTGTCCAGGATTTTGCTTTACCTTCTACAATCAACACCCATGGAAGCAGCTTTCAAGAAATCAAAAGATGCATTGCTTTGGGAAAAGCTGCAGCAAAAGATCTCTTTAGAGTATTGAAAATTAAAGATATCACATTGGAGATGAGGGTGCGCCTGACGCATGCCATGGTATTTTCAGTCTAATCATATCATTGTGAAAGCTGGATATCAAACAAGGGAGACAGGGGAAGAATTGATGGTTTTGAATTATGGTGCTGGAGATGATTATTGAATATACTGTGACTGTCAAAGGAACCAACATATTTGTCCTAGAAGAAGTGCAACCAGAGTGTTCTTTGGAAGCAAGGATGGTTAGACTGCATCTTACATATTTTGGACATGTAGTCAGGAGAGACCAATCCCTGAAGAAAGACATCATGTTTCAGAGAGTGGCAGGTCAGAAAAAAAAAAAAAAAAGGAAAACCCTCAACCAGATGGATTGACACAGTGTCTGCAATAATGGGCTTAAACATAAATAAGATCGTGTGCGTGGCACAGAATTGGGATGTGTTTTGATCTCCTGTACATAGGTTCACTATGAGTTGGACTCAACAGCACGTAACAACAGGTCTCAGGCATAGAATGCTGTCGTAGAAATAGCATGTGTAAAAGTAACAAAAGAGATGAGAAAGGGCAGCAGTAAAAACATCACAAAGAACACTAAAGTTATAAAATGGTCCAAGACAATTCTCAGGTTAGGTGGCACCTGGACTTTTTGTTTATCTGTTGTTTGTTTTGTGTTGTCTTGTTTTCTTATAGTTCGGCATTGAACCCATGACCTCACACATACTTTGCAAGTGATTTACTACTGGACTGCACCCCTACCCCATTTTTTATTTTTCATCTTGGGACAGATCCTTGCTAAGTTACGCGGGCTCCTTTTGGCCTGGAACCTGTGGTCCTCCTGCCTGCATTTCCTGAGCCACTAGGATTACAAGAGGGAGCCACCACACCTAGTTTCAGGATTTTATAATTAATGGAACTTCTAAGATACTTACAAATACTTATTTTGTATTATAATAATATGCATGTCTGACTCCGTGTCTGTTATACAGAGCAGCAGCATTTTTGATAGAAATGCAGAATATGAGGGTCCATCCCCTATGTGTAGAGTTAGAACCTACATTTTAACAAGATCACATTAAACTGGAGAAGCACTGCTTTGCCAGCTGCTAGGGAACATCCAGGTTTGGTTTTAAAAACAATATTCTGCACACACGGAGTTATATTATGGAGTAAATCTTTTTTTTTTTCTTCTCTGTCCTGGAGATGAATCCAGGGCCTTGCACATGTTAGGCAGGCACTATACCACCAAGGTACATCCCCAGCCCAGAATAAGCTTTCAAAACACATACACAGAATGAAGAGTACATGAATACTGCTTATTGCCTCTCTAAAAGGATATGCCAGTAGACATAAGATGGGAATCCCCAAGTCACTCAGGCCACCCTTTCTGAGAAACTCCTATTTGTTGAAAACTTTATTTTTATATGATGAAGTTGAAAATTCACATAGGTCCAACATTCATTGTTCCCCCATTTACTCTGCTCCTTATCACTCATTTGCTGGGTTTTAACCAAGGACAGTTTACGGAAAAAATGATGTAATTTTGTTGCACCCTCTTGCTCACCCCTTCAAATTCTTGATTGCCTGGGTACCTCCTTTTGGTTGTCCCTCTTTCTTCTCTCCCCCACTCCCAATTCCTTTTGCCTTTCCTTTGGACTCTGAAGCAATGATGAATGCTTCTGAATTCATAGACCAAAAAAAAAAAAAAAAAAAAAAAAAAAAAAAAAAAAAAAAAAAAAAAAAAAAAAAAAAAAAAAAAAAAAAAAAAAAAAAAAAAAAAAAAAAAAAAAAAAGAAAGAAAGAAAGAAAGAAAGAAAGAAGGAGAAAGAAAGAAAGAAAGGAAAGAAACAAGGGATTTAGCTGTAGGAAGAAGGGCCAATGTGTTTGAGGTTTAAGAATATAGGAAGTATGAGATGATCACCTAGAAGGGTGGGAGAGAGAATTGACTAGAAAAATGAAGTACAACTGGCAGGTCCTGCTCAAGGCCTTTTTGTGTTTGGTGGTTATGAATTTAAGACAAGCCAAGTCATCATGAGTGTATTTCTCTCTTATATTTTGCTATTTGGGTTCAGGCATATACCAAAGATGAAATGCAGCCAAGCAACTATGGAGGAAGAGACAAAGATGTTGAGAGTGCATAGCAGGATGGGGATATAATGTTGGACCATGGATTTTACACTGGGTGAGCTGGGAAGTGAAGAAAAAAGAGATAGACGTAGAGCCGGATAGAGTCAAAGAACTGTTGGCATTGTAGTACCAGAGAGAAAGAGCTGAGAAGATAAGTATGGTTTTGTCAGAAGGACACTTAACATTGAGATTTAAGTGATGTTATAGTTATTAGCAAAGACTGTCTAAAACATAACCATAGATGTAGGTCAGTCAGGCGAGGTAGATCATAAAATCACTAGAGTAAGGAAGTCCTAGAACTGAAAGGCAAGAGAGCAGAGACTGTTGGAGGTCTACCTCAACATTCATTTCCTCTTCCTCTTTAGTAACAGAACTTTGATTTTAGTCTTGACAACTGTCTCTCTGTATAAAGGCACACTTATTGCTTCCCTGACAGCTGGATATTTGTTACTAAGTTCTTTCAGTGAGATCTACATGGATGTGTTATATGGCAGGGGTCCCCAACCCTTAGGCCAAAGACCAGTACCAAGCCAGGGCATGTGATGAACTGGGCCACATAGCAGAAGGTGAGGGGCAGGTGAGCAAAGCTTCATCTGCAGTTATAGTCACTCACCATCACTTGAATCATCCTGAAACCATCCCCATCCCCACCCTATCCATGGAAAATTTTTCTTCAATGAAACCAGTCCCTGGTGCCAAAAAGGATGGAGACTGCTGTTCAGTGGAACTTCTGCTAAGTCTCCTTAAAAGAAAAGGGGTGTGCCTTTCTTCTTACATTTTTCCTTATTTCCATGTAGAAAGAATGGCTGGAGTTCCAGTGTCCACCTTGTGCCATGAGGTAGCTAAGCTTAATTTAGCAGAAAAAAAGACCTATGGGGCTATTATGTCAGATCAGAACTATCTCCCTCTAGACTTTTTGTATATGAAAGAAAAATAAACTTCTATTTTGTTTAAGCCATTGTTGTATTGGGCTCTTCTATTTTATGTAGCTGAACCTCATGCTAACTAATATCTTGGATTAGTGAAAATATTCCCTACGTAGATGTTAGGCCTGCAGCCGTAGCCCTGTGGCATCTGATCCCATCAGATCTCAGAAGGTAAGTAGGTTTGGGCCTGGTTAGTACCTGGATGGGAGACCACCTGGGAACACCAGGTGCTGTAGGCTTGGGAGATGGACCCGACAACCCACTCCCAAAAACCCATTCACCATTGAAAACCCTGTAAACAGCAGAGAGAGGAGTTAAAATCAACTGTCCTAGCAGTTCTATTTATGAGTTGCTGTTTGGTGCCATCGAGTCGGGTCTGACTCAAGAAAGGCATATAGCTAGATGCTAAAATTTTCACTGAACAGAAGTGAGTAAATAGGTCTGTAAAGACTTACAATCAGGAGAGGTGGTAGGCTCTTCAAAGAAGCAGGGGAATTTGAAAAAGCAAAGAGAAACAACAGGAGGATCTAGACAGTCTGAAGATCAAGGAAGACATAAGATCCCACTTAGTTTCTGTTAGGATCCTGGCTTTTGAGGAACTTTGTTTGAGAAAATAAGTTATAGATGAACACTGTGCTTCAAACCACTACAGAACATTAGAGATATATTGACTTAGATCTGTGATCCCTTCCAGAATATTTCCTGAAAGGACATTTTGACCCCACAGGTATTTCAGAATGTTAAACACTTTAATTATTTTTCATAAAAGTATTATTCATTATTTGATTTAATCCTTTAAAACTCATAAAATTTTTACCTCTTCCATCAAATGTATTAATTCAATTAGTTAATCATTAGCTTACACAGGTCTTAAGACATTAGGTATTAGGAAACATAGATCAATTACAAACATCTGCCACCAAAGAATTTACTAGTTCAAGGAGAAAACACGTGAAAGAACCAATTATTCTTAAATAATATGATGAAGGTATTTGTGGGGCATCGCTCTGCTGCTGGATTCGCTCCAGCGGGGAGCAAGCACCAGCAGCCAAAGACCTGTCTTCTGGTGAGGGGGAGCTGGGCACCCAGGAGCTGCGCCGCCCGGAAAGGAGGCTTATGCACACGGCTGCTCTGAGAAGCCTTGAAAAAGGCAGGCTCAGAGGCTTCCACCCAGGGCAGCTCCTTGCTTCTTTTCTTCCCAATGAAGATGCCAACTCCAAGTGCTCTGCTCCAATAGCTCTTTATTTCTTCCTTGTCTGTCCCGGTCGATGGAATGGACCCAGACTGCTCCGTGTATCGCCCTTGTATATTCTTCTGGGGCTTGCCGGGGACCAATCAGAGGCAGTTACCTCATACAGGTTTCAGCCAATCAGAGGTGATATTCAAATTTGGTCTTGTAGAAGTAGCCAATCAGAGGTGGTTCCAGAACAGTCCAATCAGGAGCCGTTCTGGGGTTTGGAAACAACCAATCAGTGTCAAGAGGCCGGAGGCAAGGGAATAGATGCCAGAGCCATCTTGGGGAGCTGGAGGACCCTGAGTTCCAGGATGTAGGGCAAAGGTGACTGCCTGGGGAACAAGCCTCAGTCCTCCAAGGGAGCCTAGATAGGCCCTGGGGTGAACTGCCTCTCTAGCAGTGTCCTACAGGTATTTATCAAATATAACTGAGGAGTTCCCAAGGTGTAATGAGAACACAAAGAAAAGTCAACTATTTCATACTGGGGATGGATCAGGAAACTATTCCTGAAGTGATAACAGATGAACTGGATCTTGAAGATGATATAGGTTTTATTCAGCTGAGCAACAGGAGAACTTATCGAGAAGAGAATATAGCACAAGAATGTGTACAGAGGCTTGGAAAAACACAGCCCTTTGAGAAATTCCAAGGGGGCAGTCCGGAGGACATTTATGTACTATATTTATATTAGCTAATGTTTGTTGTTGACATTGTTAGGTGCTGTTGAGTTAGGCCCAACTCAAAGCAATACCATAGCGTGTTCAGTGGCTGATTGTTTTGGGATTGTTTTCAGGAGTGGAATGCCACATCCTTCTCCCATTTTTTGTGGTGCTGGGGATTGAACTTTGGTCCTCAGAAAGCGCATAGCAGCACACTGCCAATTGAGCTAAAGCACAGTCCATTATCTAAAGTAGCCAGGCACAACCCAACAGTAAGTAAAATTATTTTATGTATATACTTGTTCTTAACTTACATACCCTTTGCAAGTGGGGACTCTGGATTAATATACTTAGCTACAAGAAAGAACTTATCGAAGTGATTTCAAGAAATTGTCTTTTGATCTAGTATCACCATTTCCCCAAAGATCTAGTATCACCATTTCATCAAAGAAAACAAAATTGCCTTGGTAAATTATGTTATGCTTTATTAGATCAACTCAATTTGAGTGTAACTGAGGAAACACGCAATAATTTAATTGAAGGGTACTAGGCAATATTGATTTCCCTCTGAGAAAATTACACTGGACTGTAGCTGTAAATCAAATGCCAAATCAAAAACGATACATTTATTTTTTAAAGGCATGTTTTAAACTGTAGAATATTTTCAGATTAACGAAAGTTGCAAAGATTATACAGAGTCCCTGTACACCCTCACCCATTTTCCCTTATTGTTAATGTCTTAGAACACTGTAGCATATTTGTAACAACTAGCAAGCCACTATGGAAACATTATTAACCAAAATGTATACTTGCTTAATATTCCTTTAATTTTTACTTAATGTCCTTTTTTCTATTCTAGGATACAAATTTAGATGCTGTCTCCTGAGGCTTCTCTGTACTATGTCAATTTCTCAAACTTTCCTTATTTTTGATCACCTTAACAGTTTTAACATGGTCAGGTATTTTGTAGACTATTCCTCAATTTGAGATTACCTGGTATTTTTCTCATGGTTAGCCTGGGTTATCATTTGAGGGAGAAATACCAGAAAGGTAAAGTGACCTTCTCATTAGATCACATCAGGAGTACATACTAATGATCTATCACTGTTTCTGTTAGTCTTGATCACCAACTGAGGTAGTATTTGTCAGATTTCTCCACCACAAAGTTATTTTTCTCTCTGTCTATACTGTAATTCTCGGAAGGACGTCAATCTATGCAGCCCACTTAAGGAGTAGAAAGTTATGCTCCATCTACATAAATTATTGGAAGGATCTACATAAATTATTTGGAATTCTTCTGTATGAGAGATTTTTCTATCCCATCTCACTTATTAACTTTCTCAATAATTTATATCAGTATGGATTTAGGTTATTTTTATATTTTATGTTATAATCCAATACCACATTATTTAATTTATTGGCCAAACCTTTCCAATTTGACTATTGGGACTACTTTCCAATGGCCCCTATGTCCTTTTGAAATATACCATTCAGTTTGCTTTTTAGCACATCTTTACTTTCTGGCACCACAAGAATATTTTTGTTGTTGTTGTTATCAGAATTGACATAATTGGCAAAATGATATAATCTTTTAATATAATTCCAAGAGCAAAATGTATAAATTGATGAATATTAGGACATATTCATCAGTAATGAAACTTTGTATCTTGAGTAGTTCTGAGTTCAATATCCTATTCACATTTTATATTTAGCTCCATTTAGAAATCAACCAATGATTTTTTGTGTCAACTTACATATAAGTAGAATGAGAGAGATCAATTAATTTTAAATTACACACTTTAAAGAGCAACCTGTTGGGAGTGTGAGGCCAGAGGGAGCCTACACAATTTAGCAAGACCCTGTCTCAAAGTAAAAAAATAAAAATGGACTGGGGATACAGCTCAGTGGTGGAGCTCTTGCCTAGCATGTGCAGGGCCTTAGGTTGAACCCTCAAGTATTGAAAAAGAAAAAGGAAAACAAAACAAAACAAAACAAAACAAAACAGAGGAGCCTGGGTATCGTTGTTGATGACTAGGAATTACGTTAGAGAGGTGTATTGATTCAATAAATTTATATGCTAAAAGGGAGACAAACATTGTAAAGCAAGGAAATTTAAGTAGCATTGAAATACCTTCAGTGTGTTTTTGAAGGAGAGTAATCTGAAGATTAAGGAAAAAAAAACTAGGTTCATTTTAATAAATAAGAAGCCCCCAATATCACAAGAACTAGGGAAGGAAAAAAGACCTAAGAAGTAATACCAGTTCTGAGTTCTCTAAATCTCAAAAGGTAAATTATGCAAAATTGTGGGCAGGTGTCCAAATAATTACACAATTAGGAAGAAATCTTAGTTCTCATATTTCTAATTCTCTTTCATGTGTTGTGTTAGTCTAATGTTCTTCCAGTTTTTCAAATTTATCCCATGGTAAATTTGCACGACAGCTGTTTATAAACAAGAACCTGCTCAGCATTTCCAGATCCTTGCCTCATGGAGTTCAGTGTGCCTGACAGCTGGTGCTTAGTTAACTTCTCCGTGAAATAAGAGCAGAGCAAAACTTCAGCAGAGAAGGAAGCAAAGTCAGCAGCAGAGCTGGGACGTAAACTGAAGTCCCTGCTGTCCATTTCATTTGCTCTGTTTTTCAGAACTATGCTATATGACATAAGAAAAATTAGTATAAGTAGAATGCTTTTACATTTAGTTAATTCTATTTTAAGGCATAAATGACCAGTTTACTTCTTATTACTTAGACCCTGAGTGAAGGGGACAGATTTCTAGAGAAGGGTGGTAAATCAAATCAAATTTTTAACCTCATTACAACAGCTGGCAGCCTTTTATTTCCTAAGTTAATGTCTATTGGATCCTAATATGGGAACTAAGAGATCAAAAAAGGTAAGACAGCAAATTTTAAAATCTAAAATTTCTCAATCAAGTACAACCTATTGCTAGAGGCTCAATTGTTCAAATGATCTGTAAGCCTAGAAAATAGAAAGCAGTTTCTTTTTTAAGAAAATAAAGACATGTTGCTTTGGGAAAAGGAGTAAAACTGACCAGTTATTAGTTAAACTATTGAATAATAAGTGCAGTAATTTTTTTAAATTTTTGTACTTATTTATGGGTTGGTTGTTGTTAGGTGCCATCCAGGCAGGTCTGACTCATAGCAAATTTACGTACAACAGGAGAAATGCCATCATCAGTGCTTCTCTGATATTCATAGGGTTTTCAATGGCAGACTGTTTCTTGGGATTGGGTTGCTGGGTCTGTCTCCCAAGCCTGCAGCACTTGGTGTTCCCAGGCGGTCTCCCATCCAAGTACTAACCATGTCCGACCCTGCTTAACTTCTGAGATCTGATGGGATCGGATGCCACAGTAATATGACTGCAATGCATCTATTGGGTACACAATGATAATTCAGCTCATATATACAGTGTGCTATTATTAAAACTGAGTTAACATTTTCCTCTCTTTAAACAATATACAAAAATTTTTATCAGCATGTATCAACAATTGTATACATTTATGAGTTATACTATGATTTTTTTTTAAATTGCATATACTGTAGTGGGATTCATTATGGGATTTTCATAGACTTACCACTTGAATTGTACAGCAGTTCGCTCCCTTTTTACTGCACTGTGATGTCCTCCAACCTCACCTTTGTCATCACCTTCCCTCTCCCACTAGTTCCCAGTCCCCTCATGTTGGGTCACCTTCTGTTTTCCAATCATAGATATGTGCATTTCTTTATAAATATATGTTGTTGTTGTTGTTGTTGTTGTTAGATGCCATCAAGTCAGTGTCCAACTGATAGCAACCCTACATACAACAGATGAAACACTATTGTCAGTGCTTCTCTGCAAATTCATAGAGTTTTCAATGGCTAATTGTTTTTTTTTTGGGGGGGGGATGTGTTGCCCGGGTCCTTCTCCAAAGCCTACAGCCCCTGGTCTTCCCAGGCAGTCTCCCATCCAAGTATTAACCAGGCCTGATCCTGTTTAGTTTCTGAGATCTGATGGGATCAGATGCCGCAGTGGTACAGCCATAGGCATATATATATGTGTGTGTGTATATATATACATACATACATATATATATAATTATATATGTATATTTCTTTAAGATAGAACTAGCTCCTGCATATGAGTGAGAACATGCAATATTTCTCCTTTTGAGAGTAAGTAAAATAAAATTTCTTAGGCATCTCTTTGTCTTATCTTTGTTATCTCTTATCTCTCAGAATATGTACCTTTAGTTATAATATGACAAACAAAATTGAACTTCTAATAAAAACTATGGGCTGGGATTTAGCTCAGTTGGTAGAGCACTGCGCTGTAGTCTCTGAGGTCCCGAGTTCAATTCCCAGCACCTCAAAAATGGGAGAAGGGCCTGGCAATCCACTCCCAAGGCAATCCCAAAACAGCCATTGAAAACCCTATGAGGGTTGCTATGAGTGGGATACCAACTCGACAGCACCTAACAGCAATGACAACAATAAAAGCTATATCCTACCAGAAGAAAATTAACATGGAGTCAGCCATTTTTTTATTTATACTAGTTTAGACTCCCCACCATAATATTTGATAAACATCAGCAAGCATTTATTAAGCACACAACACATGTCATGAACTCTACTAAGGACACACAAAGATGACTAAAAGTGTACCTGAACTCACCATTTAGGAATCACTGGAAGGGAAAAATAACGAGTCAAGAGATGGAGGGAGATGAGTCAAGACAAATAAAAGTAGATTTCACTATAGGAAAAAGGAAAGAAGATGAAAGTTTTGGAATAGAAATAAAAGATTTCTGGGCAACATGAAGCTGAATGTTCAATCTTGTCAGCTTCTGAAAGCATTGCTGGCTTCCCATTGAAAGGTAGGGCATGATCAATGAGACATCTAAAAATAAGCCAGCATTGCAGCTAAAAAAATAACAGCTAGCATAAACCTTCCCATTGTTATTACTGAAGCTATGGAATTATCCTTTGTAATTACCCTTGTCATCAGAGGCTTTCTAATACGATCTTCTGTGGTGAGGATAGTTTTTCGAGCCCCATCCCACTTTCCAGGGCCCTGTAGGCGATACTGGGCTG
>VMDO01039769.1:0-12448 GCA_007922755.1 Pedetes capensis
AAATTTGTATGGTGCCCTAACTTTGACCCTCACCCATGCACAGATCCTATCCCTGAACACAACCCAAACGCTAAAACTAACCCTAGCCTTAACCTCTGACACTAACCCTAACCTGCCACATCCTTGTCCACCCATGCTTCATGACAAGATCCCAGCATGGAAAAGAGGACTTTAAGGAAGTCCTTTTTACAGACAGGGACTTGGGAATTTCTCTTTATTTTTCTAATGTTTACTGGATTCTTGATAGTATATTTGATATTGTTGGATATGGGAATAAAAGTGTAAAATCATCTCTTTCCCCTGAATAGTGGAAACTACTGGAAGGGACCGTCCCTTCCTCGACTGAGTCACCACAGCTGTTCACCATATGTGGGGCTTTGCCTGCCATATGTGACGGTTGCCCTGAGAACCATGTTCTTTTTAAAATAGGCTTGCAAGAAGCTCCGTGGCTATCTAATATTAAAGTCTTTATGAATAAATTACAACAAGAAAAATTATTCGTCCCCAGATAGACTGATATTCCACCTCGATAAGCAGAATAATTGTTATAAGAACAGAGAGGGAAAAGTAATTTTCCACTTCCCAGCATAGGGAGGAACAGAATTATACTGCCTCTAAGTTGCCATGTTTCTTTCTCCAATCGCCAACTCCTCACCTGCCTTCGGGAACCCCAGGATCCTATGCTGCAGCTGCACTGTGGCACTAATGCTAACCCTACACTCAGATACTGCCCACAGACACTGAAAGTTTATTCAAAATTGTATGGCACCCTAACTCTTACCTTCACCCAACAAAGATCCCATCCTTGAGCACAACCATAAGCCTAACCTGAACCCTAACCCAGACCCTAGTCCCAATACCTTACCATAATCCTACTCCTAACATGAGACATTGCACTCAGACACTGCAAGTTGATTGAAATTTGTATGCTGCATTTGATTTGATCCTCACCCATTCACAGATCCCATCTCTGAGCACAATCCTAACCATAACCCGAACAATAACATTAAGCCTATCCCTAAACCCAGACAATGCCCTGAGACACTGCAAGTTGATTCAAATTTGTATGGTGCCTTAACTTTAATCTTCACCAAAGCACAGAACCCATCCCTAAGCACAACCCTAAACCTAACCTGAACCCTAACCGTAACCCTAGCAATAATCCCTAACCTTGACCCTAACATCAGACAATGCACTCGGACACTGCAAGTTGATTCCAATTTGTATGGTGCCCTAAATTTAACCCTCACCCATTCACTGATCCCATCCCTGAGCACAATCCTAAGCATACCTGAACCATAACACTAACCCTGGCCCTAACCCCTAACCCTAACCATAACTCTAATCCAAATCTCAGACACTGTCCTCAGACACTGCATGTTGATTCAAATTAGTATGGTACCATAACTTTTACCCTCACCTATGCATAGATCCTATCCCTGAGCACAACCCTGACTTAACCCGAATCCTGAACCTAACTCTAGCCAAAACCCCTAACCCTAACCAAAACCTCAGGCTGTGCCCACAGACACTGCAAGTTGTTTCCAATTTGTATGGTGCCCTAACTTTAACCCTTACCCATACACAGATCCCATTCATGAGCACAACCCTAATGTTAAACTGAGGTCCAGTCCTAACCCTACCCCTAACCCCTAATACGAATCCTGACCCAAAACCTAACCTCAAACACTCCCTCAGACACTGCAAGTTGATTCAAATTTGTATGTTGCCCTAACTTTAAACCTCACCCATGCACAGATCACATCCCTGAGCAGACCTCTCACCCTAACCTGAACCCTACCCTAACCCTAGACCTAACACCTAACCCTAACCTTTACCCTAAACTCAGACAATGACATCAGGCACTGCATGTTAATTCAAATTTGCGTTGTTCCCTAACTTTAACACTAAACCATGCACAGATCCCATTCCAGAGCACAACCCTAACCCTAACCAATCCCCAAACCTAACCCTAGCCCTAACCCTTATCCCTAACACTTACCCTAACCAGAACCACAGACAGTACACTCAAACACTACAAATTATTCAAATTTGTATGGTACCATAAATTTAACCCTAACCCATGCTCAGGTTCCTTCCATCAGCACAATCCTGACCATATCCTGAACCATAACCCCAACCCTTGCCCTAAGACCTAGCACTAACCCTAACCTAACTGTAACCCTAAACCTAAACCTGACTTCATACACTGCCTTCAGACACTACAAGTTGATTCAAATTTTTATGGTGTCCCAAAATTAACCCACAGCCATGCACAGATCCCATTCCTGAACACAACCCTAACTGTAACTGGGACCCTAAACCTAACCCTAGCTCTAACCCCTGAACCTAAACCTAACACTAACCCTAACCCTAATACCAGACTCTGCCCACAGGCACTGAAAATTGATTCAAATTTGTATGGTGCCCTAACTTAAAACCTCACCCATGCACAGGTCCCATCCCTGAGCAAAACCCTAACCCTAACCCAAATCCTAACCCTGAATGTAAACCTATCCCCTAACCCTAACACTAACCCTAACCATTAACTCAGACACTGATCAGACACTGCATGTTGATTAATAATTTTATCGTGCCCTAAATTTAACACTCAGACATGGACAGATACCATCCCTGAGTACAACCCTGACCCTAACCCGGACCTTAACCCTAACCCTAGCCATAATCCCTAACTGTAACCCTAACCCTAATGCTAACCTCAGACACTGCCTTCTGACACAGCAAGCTGATTCTAATTTGCATGGTGCCTTAACTTTATCTCCCACAAATGCACAGATACCACCTCTGAGTACAACCCTAACCCTAACACAAATCCTAGCCTAACACTAGCCCTAACCCATAACCCTAACTGTAACCTTAACCCTAAAATCATACACAGACACTGCTAGTTGATTCAAATATGTATGGTTCCCTAAATTTAACCCTCACCCATGCACTGATCTCATTTGTGAGCACAACCCTAACACTAACCTGAACCCGAACCCTAACCCCAGCCCTAATGCCTAACACCTACCCTAAATTCAACCCTAACCATATCATCAGACACTGCCCTCAGACACAGCAAATTGATTCAAATTTTTTAATTAGAAAATTTTAATTTACATCTTAATGTGATTCATTTTGACATGCTTTTCATTGTGACATTTCCATATATGCATTTTGATAAACATTATTCATATAGGTTACCCCTTATCCTCCCCTATGCTTCCCCCCTCCCACCCTTCCCATCTAAGTTTCCCATTTAAGTCTTCTCTATCTTTTACTTAGTAGTATTTTTCTATATGTATTTGGGTTCCAGTTCTGTTTAAGATAGAAACTTTTCCTGTAGTTGTCTCTGTTTTATCTTGTTAGAACAATTACATGCGATCATAATAAAAGGGGGGGGGAGATAAGAATGATGTCAATATAAATGGACTAGAAATTGCATGTAATTGATTCAAATTTTTATGGTGGCCTAAATTTATCCCTCACCCATGCAAAAATCCCATCCATGAGCACAACCCTTACCCTAAACCGAACCCTAACCCTAACCCTACCCTAACCCTGAACTCAGACCCTGCCCTCTGACACTGCAAGTTGAGTCAAATTTGTATCTTGTCCTAACTATAATCCTTAACATACACAGGTTCCATCCCAGAGCTCAACCCTAACCCTAAACTGAACCCTTGCCCAAACCCTAGCCCTAGCCCCAACAGTAAACTTACCCTAAATTAAACTCAGTGACTGCCCACAGACAGTGCAATTTGTTTCACATTTGAATGATGTCCAACTTTAACCCTCAGTCATGCATAGATCCCTTCCCTGAGCACAACCCTAAACTTAACCCGAACCTTAACCATAAGCATAGCCCTAACCCGTAACCCTAACCCTAATCCTAAACTCAGAAACTACTCACAGACAGTAAAAGTTGATTCAAATTTGTATGGTGCCCTAACTTTAACCCTCACCCATGCAGAGATACTGTCTGTAAGCAGAACCCAAACCCTAACCAAAACGCTAATCCTAACCCTAGCCCTAAACCCTAGCACTAACCCTAACCATAACCGTAACCTCAGATACTGCTCTTAGACACTACAAGTTGGTTCAAATTTGTTTGGTGCCCTATCTTTAACCCTCGCCCATGCAGAAAACCCTTCCCTGAGCACAAACCTAAACCTAACAGGAACCTTAACCCCTAAAACCTTACCCTAATCCTAACCCTGATTTCAGACACTGCCTTCAGAAACTGCAAGTTGAGTCAAATTTTTATGTTTCCCTAACGTTAATCCTCACCTATGCACAGATACAATCCCTGAGCACAACCCTAATGGTAACCCAAATCCTCACCCTTACCCTACCCTAACCTCTAACCCTAACCCAACCCTAGCCCTAACAAGAGACAATGTTCTCAGACAATGCAAGTTGATTCAGATTTGTATGGTGACCTAACTTTAACCCTCACCCAGCCAGAGATTCCATTCCTGAGCACAACCCTAACCCTACCCAAACCCAACACTATCTGAGCCCTGAACCCTAGCCTGAACCCTAACCCTAACCACACTCACTGACCTCAGACACTGTAAGTTGATTCAAATTTGTGTTGTGCCCTAACTTCAACCTTCACCCATGCACAGATACCATACCTCAGCACAACTCTAACCCTATCCTAACCCTATAGGCAACCCTAGATCTAACCCCAACCATAACCCTAACCCTAACATTGAGCACTTCTCTCAGATACTGAAAGTTAGTTCAAATTTGCATGGTGCCCTAACTTTAACCCTTGCCCATGCACAGAACCCATCCTTGAGCACAACCCTAACCCTAACTGGTACCTTAAACCTTACCCTAGCCCTAACCTCTAACCCTAAACCAACCCTAGCCCTAACAAGAGACAATGCTCTCAGACACTGTAAGTTGATTCAAATTTGTATGGTGCCCTAACTTTAACTCTCACCCATCCTATCCCTGAACCCAACCATAACACTAGCCCTAAACCCTAACTGTAACCCTAACCATAGCCGAAATCCATACTCTGCCTACAGGCACTGCAAGTTGATTAAAATTTGTATGGTGCCCTACCTTTAACCCTCACTGGTGCTCAGATCCTATTTCTGAGCACAACCTTACCCCTAACCCGAACACTAACCCTAACTCTAGACCTAACCCCTAACCCTAATCCCAACCCTAACTCAGGAGCAGTGCCTTTGCTCCTTCTTGTGCATTGCATGGTGTACAGCAACATTCACCATTGCACACTATGGGTTTTCACATGTTAGGTGAAACAAACAAAACTATGTATCTCTTCAACCCCGTGTTGTCATTAGGTGGCCTGGTGTAATAATGTTACATTTTGGGAATGTATTGTTCCCTATCCATGACTTCATTACATCTTCAATATTTTTCTTTACTCCCAGTTTCATGTTTTGTCCTTATCCCTATTACATTGAATGGGGTACAGATATGTCTTATGGTACCAGTGAAACCCTGTGAAAAACTTGCCCTGCACAGGTAAATCTTGTTCAAATTTGCCCAAGATGTCTTCCAGTGGAGTGCCTTTGCTCCTGCATGTGCACTGCATGGTCTTCAGCAACATTCACCATTGCACACAACAGGTTTACAATATTAGGTAAAATAAGCATAACTGTGTATCTCTGCAACTCCATGTTGTCCATAGGTGGCAAGGAGAAATAATGTTACTCTTTGAGTAATAATTGTTCGCTATGCATCTTTTCAATACATCTTCATTAGTTTCTGCTTTACTAGCAGATTCATGTTTATGCTCATTCCTATTACACTAAAATGGATAAAGAGATACCTGAAATCATGTGTGCATCTCTGTGATGAAGAAGGATGTCAATGAAATGTTCTTCATCTCCATACAGTAAGTCTTCAGGGTGACTGCCTTTGCTACTGCTTGAACAGTTAAGATATACAGCAACATTGACATTTGCACACACTGGGTTTTCCCATGTTAGGCAAAGGAAACATAACCATCTCTGAGATCTCATGTTGTCCAAGACTGGAAAGGAGAATTCATTTTCCTGTAGGAGAACCAAATCTTCCCTAGAAACCCCTTCAACACATCTTCATTAATTTTTGCTTTACAAGCAGATTCACATTTATCCTTACCCATATTATACTGAATGGGGTACAGATTTGTGTGACATTATCAGCTAAATCCTGTGAAAAACTTGCCAGCGACAGGGAAGTCTTGTTCAACTCTGCCCACGATATCTTCAGGTGGGGAGCCTTTGGTCCTGCTTTTACACTGCATGGTATACAGCAACATTCACCATTGCGTACAATGGGTTTTCACATGTTAGGTGAAATAAGCATAAATATGTATCTCTGGAACCCCGTGTTGTCCATACCTGACCAAGTGAAATAATGTCACTTTTGAGAAACATTTATTCCCTATACATCGTTTCAACACATCTTCATTAAGTTTTGCTTTACTAACAGATCCATGTTTATCCTCATTCCAATTACACTCAAATGGGTAAATTGATAAGTGACCTCAGCTGTGAAAGCCTGTGATGAGGAAGTATGCCAGTGAAATCTTGTTCAATCCTGTACAAGAAGCCCTCAGGTTGACTGCCTTTGCTCCTTCTTGCACAGTTTAGGGTATACAGCAACATTCATCCTTGCGTAAAATGGGTTTTCCCATGTTAGGCAAAAGAAACATAACTGTCTCTGAAAATGCATGTTGTCCAATTCTGGCAAAGGAATTCACGTTCCTCTATGAGAAAGAATTGTTCCCCATAAACCACTTCAACACATCTTTATTAATTTCTGCTTTACAAGCAGATTCACATTTGTCCTCATCCTTATTACACTGAATGGTGTACAGATGTGTCTGACATTATCAGTGAAACCCTGTGAACAACTTGGCAGGGACAGGTAAATCTTGTTCAAGTCTACCCAAGACATATTTGGGTGGAGTGCCTTTGCTCTGGCTTATTAACTGCCTCATCTATGGCAACATTCACCATTGCACACAATGGGGTTTCCTGTGTTAGGCGAAACAAACATAACTACGTATCTCTGCAACCCAGTGTTGTCCATACCTGGACAAGGGAAATAATATTATCTTCTGGGAAGCAATTGTTCCATGTGCATCATATCAACACATCGTTAGTTTTTGTTTTACTAGCAGTTTCATGTTTATCCTCATTCCTATCACACTTATATGGGTAAAGAGATATCTGACCTCATCAGTGAAACCCTGTGATGAATACCTGTGCCAGTGAAACCTTGTTCAACTCTGTACAATACGTTTTCAGGCTGACTGCCTTTGACATTTCTTGCACAGTTTAGGATATACAGCAACATTGACATTTGTGCAGAATGTGTTTTCCTGTGTTAGGCAAAAGAAACATAACTAAGTATCTTTAAGATCTCCTGTTGTCCAAAGATGGCAAGGAGAATTCATTTTCCTCTAGGAGAACCAATTGTTCCCTATACACCCCTTCAACACATCTTCATTAGTTTTTGCTTTACAAGCAGATTCACATTTGTACTTTTCCCTCTTACACTGAATTTTTGTTGTTGTTGTTAGGTGCCGTCGAGTCAGTATCTGACTCATAGCAACACTCTGTACAACAGGGGAAACACTATTGTCAGTGCTTCCCTGTTGTTCATAGGGTTTTCAATGGCAGTTTGATTTTTTGGGAGGGGGTTGCCAGGTCCTTCTCCCAGCCTACAGCTTCTGGTGTTCCCAGGCGGTCTCCCATCCAGGTACTAACCAGGCCCGACCCTGCTTAGCTTCCAAGATCTGACAGGATCGGGTGCCACAGGGCTACAGCTGCAGGCCTTACACTGAATGGGGTACAGATATGTCTGACATTATCAGTGAAACACTGTGAACAGCTTGCCAGGGACAGGGAAATCATTTTCACCTCTTCTCAGAAAGTCTTCAGGCAGTGTGCATTCGATCTTACTTCTGCACTGCACGGTCTACAGCAACATTCACCATTGTGCACAATGGGTTTGCCCATGTTAGTTGAAATAAACATAACTATGTATCTCTGCAACCAGTTTTTTCCATACCTGGACTAGTGAAATACTGTTACCATTTGAGAAAAAATTTATCCCTATGCGTCGTTTCAACACATCTTCATTAGCTTTTGCTTGACTAGGAGATTCATGTTTATCTTCATTCCTATCACACTCAAATGGGTAAACGGATATGTGACCTCAGCTGTGAAACCCTGTGACAAAGAACTATACCAGAGAAATCTTGCTCAAACCTGTACAAGAGGTGTTCAGGCTCACTGCATTTTCTACTGCTTGCACGGATTAGGATATATGGAACATTCACCTATGCGCACAATGTGTTTTCCCATGTTAGACAAAACAAACATAACTAAGTATCTCTGAAAATGTGTGTTGTCCAATTCTGGAAAGGAATTCATGTTCCTCTGGGAGAAACAATTGTTGCCTACAAACCCCTCAGCACATCTTCACTTGTTTCTGTTTTACAAGCAGATTCACATTTGTCCTAATCCTTATTATAGTGAATGGGGTATAGATATGTCTGACATTATCAGTGAAACCCTGTGATCAACTAGCCAGGGACAGTGAAATCTTGTTCACCTCTGCACAAGATGTCTTCAGGCTGAGTACCTTTGCTCCTGCTTGTGTACTGCATGGTCTACTCCAACATACACCATTGTGCACAATGGGTTTTCCCATCTAAAGTGAAATAAACATAACGATTTATCTCTGCAACACCATGTTGTCCAAACCAGGCCAAGTGAAATAATGTTACCCTTTGAGAAACAATTGTTCCCTATGCATCGTTTCAACATATCTTCATTAGTTTTTGCTTTACTAGTATACTGATGTTTGTCTTCTTTCCTATTATACTGAAATGGGAAAAGTGATATCTAACCTCATCTGTGAAACCCTGCGATGAAGAAGCATTCCAATGAAATCTTGTGCAATCCTGTAAAAGAAGACTTCAGGCTGACTGCATTTGCTCCTGATTCCATGGTTTAGGATATACAGCAACATCCACCTTTGCACACAATGTGTTATCCCATATTAGGTGAAAGAAACATGACTAAGTATTCTGAGAATGCGTGTTGCCATTGTGGCAAAGGAATTCATGTTCTTCTATGAGAACAAATTGTTCCTTATAAACCACTTCAACACATCTTCATTTGTTTTTCTTTTACTAGCTGATTCACATTTGTCCTTATCTCCATTAAACTGAATGGAGAAGAGATATGTCTGACAATATCAGTGAAACACTGTGAACAACTTGCCAGGGACAGCAAAATTTTGTTCACCTCTGCACAAGACGTCTTCAGGCTGAGTACCTTTGTTCCTGCTTGTGTACTGCATGTTCTACAGCAACATTCAACATTGCACAGAATGGGTTTTCACATCTTGGGCAAAATAAACATAACTATGTATCTCTGCAACCCCGTATTTTCCATACCTGGCCAAGTGAAATAATGTTACCCTCGGAGAAGCAATTGTTCCCTATGCATCGTTTCAAGACATCTTCATGTTTTTGCTTTACAGGCAGATTCATGTTTATCCTCATTCTCATTACATTGAAATTGGTAAAGTGATATCTGACTTCATTTTTGAAACCCTGTGATGAAGAAGTATTCCCATGCAATCTTTTGCAATCGTATACTAGAAGTTTTCAGGCTGATGACATTTGCTCTTGCTTGCACAGTTTAGGATACACAGCAACATTCATCTTTGTGCACAATGTGTTTTCCAATGTTAGTCAAAGGAAACATAAGTAAGTATCTCTGAGAATCCGTGTTGTCCAATTCTGGCAAAGGAGTGCATGTTCTCCTATGAGAACCAATTGCTCCCTATAAACCCCTTTAATGCATATACATTTGTTTTTGCTTTACAAGCTGATTCACATTTGTCCTTATCTGATTACAGTGAATGGGGTACAGATGTGTCTGACATTACCAGTGAAACCCTGTGAACAACTTGCCAGGGATAGGGAAATCTTGTTCAAGTCTATCCAAGATGTATTTGGGCAGAGTGCCTTTGCTCTGGCTTGTTAACTGCCTGGTCTATGGCAACATTCACCATTATGCACAATGGGTTTTCCCGTGTTAGGTGAAATAAAAACAACTATGTATCTCTGCAATCCCGTGTTGTCCATACCTGGCCAAGTGAAGTAATAATATCCTTTCAGAAACAGCTGTTCCCTATGCATCATTTCAACACATCTTCATTAGTTTTTGCTTTACTAGCAGATTCATGTTTATCCTCATTACACTCAAATGTGTAAAGTGATATCTGACCTCATGTATGAAACACTATGATGAAGAAGTATGCCAGTGAAATCTTGTACAATACTGTACAAGAAGTCTTCAGGCTGACTGCCTTTGCTCCAGCTTGCACAGTGTAGGATATATGGCAACATTCACCTTTGCACACAATGGGTTTTCCCATGATAGGTGAAAGAAACATAAATAAATATCTCTGAGGTTGCATGTTGTCCAAGGCTGGAAAGGAGAATTCATTTTCTGCTTGGCAAAACCATTGTTCCCTATAAATGCTTCAACACATCTTCATTAGTTTATCCTTTACAAGCACATTCACCTTTGTCCTTATACCTATTACACTGAATGTGGTATATGTATGTCTGACATTATCAATGAAACCCTGTGAACAAGTTGCCAGCGGCAGGGAAATCTTATTCAACTCTGCTGAAGATGTCTTCAGGCGGCGTGCCTTTGCTCCTGATTTGGGCTGTATGGACTACAGCAACCTTCACCATTGCACACAATGGGTTTTCCCGTGTTAGGCAAAATAAACATAACTATGTATCTCTGCATCCCCATGTTGTCCATACCTGGCCTAGAGAAATAATGTTACCATTTGGGAAATAATCATTCCCTATGCATCATTTCAACCCATCTTCATTTGTTTTTGCTTTACTAGTAGATTCATGCCTGCAGGTGTAGCCCTGTGGCATCTGATTCTGTCAGATCTCAGAAGCTAAGCAGGGTTGGGCCTGGTTAGTACTTGGATGGGAGACTGCCTGGGAACACCAGAAGCTATAGGCTTGGGAGAAGAACCTGGAAACCCCCTCCCAAATATCAATCTGCCATTGAAAACCCTACGAGCAGCAGAGAAGGACTAACAATAGTGTTTCCCCTGTTGTACAGAGGGTCACTATGAGTCAGATATTGACTCAACAGCACCTAACCACCACCACCACAACAAGCAGATTCATATTTATCCTCATTCCTATTATGCTCAAATTGGTAAAGCCATATCTGTCCTCATCTGTGAAACCCTGTGATGAAGAATTATGTCAGTGAAATCTGAATAGGATACTGATATATCTGACAATATCAGTCAAACCCTGTGATGAACTTGCCAGGGATGGTGAAATCTTGTTCAACACTGCCCAAGAAGTCTTCAGGTGGAGTTCCTTTTGTCCTGCTTCTGCAGTTCACGGTCTACAGCAACATTCACCTTTTTGCACAATGGCTTTTCTCGTGTTAGGCGAAACAAGCATAACTATGTATATCTGCATTTCTGTGATATCCATTGCTAAGCAGGTGAAATATTGTTACTTTTTGAGAAAAAATTCTACCTATGCATCCTTTCAACACACTTTCATTAGTTTTTGCTTTATTAGCCAATTCATGTTTATCTTCATTCCTATTACACTCAAATGGATAAAGAGATATTTGACCTCTTGTTTGAAACCCTGTGATGAAGAAATGTGCCAGCAAAATCTTGTTCAGCTCTGCACAAGAAGTGTTCAGGCTGACTGCCTTTGCTCCTGCTTGCACGGTGGAGGACATACACCATCTTTTATCTTTATGCACAATGGTTTTTCCCGTGTTAGGCAAAAGAAACACAACTATCTCTGAGAGCGCTTGTTTTCCTAGGCTGGCAAGGAGAATTCATATTCCTCTATGAGAACTAATTTTTCTGTACAAACCCCTTCAACACATCTTCATTTGTTATAGCATTACAAGCAGATTCACATTTATCCTTATCCCTATTACACTCAAATGGGGTAAAGAGATATTTGATATTATCTGTGAAATCCTGTGATGAATAAGCCTAGAGCAGTGAAATCCTGTTCAATTCTGCCCAAGAATACATCTGTATGAGTGCCTTTGCTCCTGCTTGTAAGGTTGAGGATGTACAGCAACATTCACCTTTGCATACAATGGCTTTACCCATGTTAGGGGAAAGAAACATAGCTATGTATCTCTGGAATCCCATGTTTTCCAAGGCTGAACATTGAAATAATATTCCACTGTGAGAAGCAATTGTTGTCTACGCATCCCTTCAACACATCTGCATTAGATTTTGGTTTATGAGGAGATTCATTTTTATCCCTACTCCTATTACATTCAATAGAGGTAAATAGATATCTGATCTTGTCTGTAAAACCCTGTGATGGAAAATCATAGGACAGTGAAAACTTGTGAAACTC
>VMDO01039770.1:0-12404 GCA_007922755.1 Pedetes capensis
TAGAGATGTTTCAACAAACAGATGCAGCACTGGAGGTGTTAACATGTTTATGCCAACAGATTTGGAAAACAGCTACTAGGCCAACTGACTGGAAGAGATCCATATTTGTGCCTATTCCCAAAAAAGGGGATCCAACTAAATGTGCAAACTATCGGACAATATCATTAATATCACACACCAGCAAAATTCTACTAAAGATCATTCAGAAGCGACTACAGCAGTATATAGACAGGGAATTACCAGAAAATCAAGCGGGATTCAGAAGAGGGCGGGGAACCAGGGACATCATTGCTGATGTCAGGTGATATTAGCTGAAAGCAGAGAATATCAGAAAGATATCTATCTATGTTTTATTGACTACGCAAAAGCATTTGATTGTGTGGATCATAACAAATTATGGATAACACTTCGGAAAATGGGAATACCAGAACACCTAATTGTGCTCATGAGAAATCTGTACATGAACCAGGAGGCAGTTGTTTGAATAGAACAAGGAAACACTGAGTGGTTTAAAGTTGAGAAAGGTGTGCGTCAGGGCTGTATACTTTCTCCCTATCTCTTCAATTTATATGCTGAGCAAATAATCCGGGAAGCTGGACTTTAGGAGGAAGAACATGGCATCAAGATTGGAGGAAGACTCATTAACAACCTGCGTTATGCAGATGACACCACTCTGCTTGCTGAAAGTGAAGAGGATTTAGAACATTTACTGATGAAGATCAAAGATCATAGCCTTCAATATGGGTTATGACTAAACATCAACAAAACAAAAATCCTTACAACTGGGTCAGCACACAACTTCGCAATAAATGGAGAAAAGATTGAGGTTGTCCAAGATTTTGCTTTGCTTGGCTCTATAATCAACATTCGTGGAAGCAGCAGTCAAGAAATCAAAAGACGCATTGCTCTAGGAAAAGCTGTGGCAAAAGATCTCTTTAGAGAGTTGAAAAGTAAAGATGTCACGTTGAAGACGAAGGTGCGTCTGACTCATGCCGTGGTATTTTCAGTGGCATCAATGGTTGTGAAAGCTGGACATTGAACAAGAGAGACAGAAAAAGAATTAATGCTTTTGAATTGTGGTGCTGGAGACGCCTATTGAATATACCATGGACTGCCAAAAAAACCAACAAATCTGTCCTAGAAGAAGTGCAACCAGAGTGCTCCTTGGAGGCAAGAATGGCCAGACTGCATCTTACATATTTCAGACATGTGGTCAGGAGAGATCAATCCCTGGAGAAGGACATCATGTTTGGGAGAGTGGCAGGTCAACGCAAAAGAGGAAACCCTCCACCAGATGGATTGACACAGTGTCTGCGACAATGGGCTTAAACAGAAATGAGATCGTTTGCCTGGCACAGAATCGGCAAGTGTTTCGATCTGCTATACATAGTGTCGCTATGAGTCGGACTCGACTCGACGGCACCTAACAACAACAACGACAACAACAATTTTGGAACTGGAACCTAATAGGAGCCTGAGGCTGGAACTGGAACATATAAAACGCAGAAGCTACTGTTTTTCTGGTATGTGGACTGGGAAAATGGCCTGAACTCAAAGGAAAATAAAGGTTATGTTTAGACAGAAACAGAGATGAATGTGAGGAATTCTTCAGTTCAACCTCAGTTTATTCTTGATGCTCTTTGCCCTCTTGACCTTGAGTTCCATCAGAGACCCTGTCCTAGTCCCGTTGTGCTGCTATAACAGAATACCCTGTTGTTGTTGTTGTTGTTGTTGTTGTTGTTGTTAGGTGCCGTCAAGTCAAGTACGACTCATAGTGACCCTCATAGGGTTTTCAATGGCTGACTGTTTCGGGATTGCCTTGGGAGTGGATTGCCACGTCCTTCTCCTATTTTGCAGTGCTGGGAATCGAACTTGGGACCTCAGAGACTGCAGAGCAGCATTCTACCAACTGAGCTAAATCCCAGCCCAACAGAATACCCTAGGCTGGGAAATTTGTTATGAACAGAAATGTATTTGACTCACTGTTCCGGAGGCTGGGAAGTCCACAACTGAGGGATCGCATCTTGTAAGGGCCTTTTTGCTGCGTTGTAGTATGGTAGAAGGCATCCTACGATGAAAGAACACTCTCAGGGCACAGGGAGCCAAACTCATTCTTTTATCAGGACCTCAGTCCTACACTAACCAGCCAGTTCCTGCAATAACATTTACCCATTCATGTGACAAAGCCCTCGTGACCTAATCACTTCTGCCAGGTCCCACCTGTCAACACCACCCCATGAGGGACTTAGTTTCCAACACATTAACTTTGAGGAATATGTTCAAATAATAGCCTATTCTAATATCTTTTAATTATTACCCTTTCAGCTTGAACTAAAATTTCTTATTTGCAGCTAAAGAGATATATTTTAACACATGCAAAAAAAAAAACCCAAAAAAACAAAAAAACAAAAAAACCAAACCAAAAAACAAAAAACAAAGAAGCTGTGATAATAGGGAAGTGGTTATTATCTTAAGATACTGGATTAATGAGGCTTGTGATTCAAAAAACCACTTTATCTTTCTAAACCTCAGTTTTCTTATAAATAAAATGAAGGCATTTAATTTTTTTTTTTTTTTTTGCCACACATAGGGCTTGAACCAAGGACCTTATATATACTGCAACCCCAGCCCATTTTTTATTTTTTATCTTGAATCAGGATCTCACTAAGTTATAGAAGCTGCCTTTGGCCTCAAGTCTGTGATCCTCCTGCCTCTGCCTCCCAAAGCACTGGGATTACAGGCGTGAGCCACTACGCCTGGCAAGTTTAATTTTATGATCTTTGTGATATTTTTGAAAATGTTCCCCTTCCTTCTGGCTTTCCTTGTTTCTCATACAAAATCCAATCGTATCATGGGAAGCGTTAGTCAGCTTTCTGTTACCATGGCAAAATATCTGAGATGATCAAGTTATGAGGAGGAAAGATTTATTCTGGTAAATAGTTTCAGAGGTTTCAGTCTGTGCTTACTTGGCAGGGTCTTACAATCTAGTGCAAGCTGGCCTGGAGCCCTCTATGTATATCAGGCTGGCCTCAAGCTTGAGACCATCCTGCCTCTGCCTCCCGAGGACTGGGATTATAGGTGTGTGCTACCATGACCAGCTTCATGGTACTTTCATAATAGCTATTTTGATATGTTTTTTCAGATAACCCAAACATCTGTGTTATCTCAGCATTGGTATCTGTTGACTTTTTCCCCTTGGTATCTGTTGACTTTTTCCCCTGTGAGTTGAGATTTCCTGGTTCTTCATATGCCAAGTAATTTAGATTGTATCCTGATATTTAAGATATTATGTTATGAGACTCTGGATCTTATTTAAATCCTATGGAAAATGTTGGTATTTTTGTTTTAGTGGGCAATCAACTTGGTTTGGTTCAAGTTGTAAGTTCTTGCCAACCTATTATGTTTCTAGCATCAATTATTTTTTCAAAACCTTTACAGTACTATTTGCATCTAGCATAGGTGTGTGCCACCTGGTGGCCAGTTTGGGACCAGCAAGAGGGTCTATTAGTGCTGTTCTCAGCTGATGATATGTAATTTAGGGTCTGATACCTGCATGTACAACTGGAAGGTGATTTTAGAAGTTCATAGAACTATGGAGTCATCTTCTTGAGCTCATTTCTGATCATTCTGATATTTTCTGGTTCTCTTAACCACCCTCCCCCATTTTGATCTTCTGGCCAGAAATGGAGGGCTTTATTTATCCATTCTGCCAAGTACTTTCTATGACTGTGGTCCCATCTAGGGCCTTGAAGCAAGGGAAAAGAGAGACAAAGGCAAGAAAGAGAGACAAGGCTTTCCCTACCCTCTTGACATCCAATTCTTTTTATCATAGACGTTTCCCTTCTTTCAGTTTCAGGCTTCTGTGAATGCCCATTGCCATTGCTGCCATGAGATTGTCTAGGCACTGGTTGTAAAAGAACAGAGAAGAGACAAAGATTGGGGAATTGAGTGTTTGAGGCCTCTTTTCCTCTCTTTGAGCCAGACCTAGGGACCTTCTCCTGGCTTCTCTCTGTCCATGCACTTTCTCACTGCTGGGTTTGAGGCTGCCTTCAGTCAGAGGAGATCATATATTTTTGATGCTGGGAACCACAGTTACAAATTACAGAGGAACAACGCAGAATGCCATGTTATCAGAAAATTACAGTACTGCGGTCTGGGATTGATGCCGCCAGAGATGTGAATGAAGAGGGAAGTGGAGTTAGATCAGGAAGGGGCGTGTACATATTACATAGGATGGGAAGCCAACTACTCAAAATAAGGTAACACAAAATAGAAAGTGAGAAGATAGGATTGAGGCTGATTATGTAGCTCAGTGGTAGGGCATGGGGTTAGCATATGCAAGACCCTGGGTTTGATTCCTATCATTGAAAAAAAAAAACTCACCAGGATTATAACCATATACTAGAAAAGTTTTAAATTTTGTATTATATCCTTGTTGGTTGTTTGTTTGTCCAAGGAGATAACCCTAAAAGTTATTTAAACCTGAACGTCTAATGTACCACAGGTACATAGATGTTTTCAATACTCTCTCTTCCCCTAGGAAAATATCTCCTTCCAGTCTTTCCCTAAGACTTTCTACCTCCTCAGTCCCTGTAACTAATGAAACACTCCCTGGATCTACTCCAGAAGTGTTCGCTGTATACTCTGGAAACTACATTTTATTGTGAACAAGTATCTCTCTAAAATCAAATTTTTCTTAGAACACTCAAGTTACTCCCCCGTGAAATATCCCTTTCAGGATAAAATCTAAACTCAAATCCAACTGGTATAGTGAAGCAAGTAGAAGCCATTTAATGGGTCACTGTATTAGTCAGCTGTTGTCATGGTAGCAGAAAAAACAATTGAAACAAGCTTATGGAGGAAAAGGTTTATTGGTAGCTCACAGTTAGAGGATCAGTCCATATTAGCAGCTGAGCAGCATGGAGGCAGAGGCAGCAGGGCCCATGGCTGATGACCTTACTTCTTTGTGAACAGGAAGGAGAGAGAGGGGGGTGGGGTGGGGAGGGAGCAGCGCCACAGGTCAAGGATAAAAACCTCCAAAGGCTCGCCCCTAGTGACTCACTTCTGCCAGGCTAGACTTGCCCTTGCCTCTCAAAGTTCTGCAACCTCTCAGGACAGCGCCACCAGTTGGGAACCAAATGATATGGGGGACATTTTAGACTCAAACCTTAACAGTCACAATTGCCAAAGGAAAGAGAATTGATCGCACAATACCCAGGTCAGATAAAAATGAGAATGGGAGGCTGAGGATGTAGGTCCAGGTCACTGGTAGAGTGCTCGCCTCGCCTGTGTGAGGTCCTGGAGTTGATACCCGGCAACACTCACACACACACACACACACACACACACACACACACACACACACACGAGCTTGGGTACCAACTTGTCTCTTTACATTTGAGATAATATTAGTTTGGACCTCTATTTTAGAGATAAAGAAAAAATATCACTGCTATGATGTGAACGTCACTTCCAAAACTCAGGTTGAAATTTAATTGCCATGTGATAGTGGTAAGATTTGAAATCTTAAGAGATGCTTAGGTCATGATGGCTCTGCCCTCATGAATGAGTAGGTTGCTTCTGTTTAAAAAGATACCCAACTTGGTGTTATTCTGTTATAGCAACAGAAAAGGACTGAGATATCCACCAAATAGGTGTTTACATTCAAGTAAATTAAGATCCCACACTGTTTTGACAGGAGCAAAATATTTAGATTAAAAATATAAAAGAATAAGCCAGGCACGGAGGCGGCTATACTCCCAGCGACTTGGGAGGCGGAGGCAGGAGGATCACAAGTTTGAGACCAGAGGCAGTCTGTGTCATTTAGCGAGACCCTCTCTCAAAAAGTAGAAAACAAAAGGGGTTGGGGGTACAACCTCAGTGGTACAGCACTTGCAGAGCATGCAAGCACAAGGCCCTGGGTTCAACCCTCAGTACCACACACACAAAAATATATATATGTATATATATGAATAAATAATAAAAATAAAAGTGGTTTTGATTTTAGATTGTCATAGCAACACAGGTTTGTTGACAAAATTTAAAACATTTGAGAAATGTGTAATTTAGAAACTGAAAGTCTTCACAGTTTCCTTTCTAGGTGTAAAATGAACTAAAGTATATACTTTGCTTCAGAGCTGTTCACTTAAAAATATTATGTTTACTGCTCTTATTTTTAAAAACCAAATTACCATAACTTTTATATTGCTCTCACATACAAAAAAGAAATATACAAAGATGCTATTTTTCACTTGAAGGTGGTTCTCTAATAGACTTTTCTTTAGAGTCTGTGAATTAAAAAAAAAAAATTAAAGGATTTATTAAAGAATGGCCCAAGAAGTCAAAATGACCCAATGTTCACCAGTTGTAGGATAGGTAAACAAACTGTATGTAGATAGTTTTACAATGTATTACTATATAGATACTAAGATGAATTAACTGGATTCACATGTATCAATATATGTCATCCTCAAACATAGGTTCAGTGTAAAAAAAGGAATGAAATTAGGAATGAATGGGGCACATTGACATGCATCTGTAATCCCAGCACTTGGGAGACTGTGGCAGGAAGATCACTTGAGCACAGCTTGGGCAATATAGTCAGATTTCAAGGGGAAAAAAAGGTCAGGAATAGTGGGATACCATTTAAGTAAATAACATAAACAAACACACAAGCACAATACACTACTATGTGGAATCTGGATTCATATATATATATATATATATATATATATATATATACACACACAGTATAAAATATGAATGCCTACAGCCATACCACCCTGGAATCTGATCTTGTCAGATCTCTGAAGCTAAGTAGGGTCGGACCTGGTTAGTACTTGGATGGGAGACTGCCTGGGAACACCAGATACTGTAGGCTTGGGAGAAGGACCTGGCAGCCCAATCCCAGAAAACAACTGCCATTGAAAACCCTATGAATATCGGAGAAGCACTGACAATAGTGCTGGGCCTGGCCCAGTGCCAGGTAGTGTTTCATCTGTTGTACATTGAATCACTATGAGTCAGACTTGACTCCATGACACCTAACAACAAAACAAGAATGGGCTTGACAGACAATAAGATAGTGATTCAGTCTGGGGCAAAAGAGAACGAGGTAATGAAGAGCTGTTGCTATAGCTGGAAAAAAAAAAAAAAAAAGCTCTGAACCACGTATGGCAAATGGTTAACGTGTTAATCCTGATGCTGTTTATGTAGATATCAAGTGTATTACTTTCTATATGCTATAACAGAAATGGATGCTGTTACTACTGCTGATAAATAAAGAGGGATAAGGAGCCTTGCTATTCACAGGCTGTTCCTGGATTGGACTCAAGAAAGCATTTGATTCATCCTTTTTCTGTTAAATATAAGGTTTGGATGTGATATGTATTATATATTATATATGTTTAGACATGTAGATACATAGATGTCTTCTCTTTTTTTTCCAGATGGAAAAATTTTAATATTTAAAAACAAAATGTTAATGATGACTTTAAACACACACACACACACACACACACACACACACACACACACACACACACCAGATCTGGAGCAACCATCTGTATTGCTCACTCTGGAAGTAAGTCAGGCCAGTGTGGAGGGCACAACTGCAGTTGGGAAAGGAGGGGTGAATTCTTCTCACCAGGTTTCATTACATCAAGTGGAAAACAAACATCAACAAAATCCACATAATCATTAACACAACATCATCAATATTGTTTATTATTTAAGCAATACTGAATTTCAAATTTCTCCCACCAAGGCAGTTCACACATAGCAATAACAATCGAGACCTTTCCACCCCTTCTGCGAGCCCTGTGTTAGGCCCCAGAAGTACCTACTGTTGCTTTATTTGCAATTTTTCTTTCTCAAAGACTACAAGAGGAACTGGGGTCATAAAGGAAGAATCGATCTGCAAGGCTGCCCTGCAAAACCTGTACAGGGTGGATTTTAGTTCCCCCTCCCTGCCCAGGGCCTTGAACATGAGTACTCTACCACTGAGCTACACCTTTGCACTGAGCCACAGAGAGGGAAGATCAATAGTGGCTCTTTCCACAGGCACAGTGGTGCATGCTTGTAATACCAGCTACTTGGGAGGCTGAGGCAGCAGGATCTCGAATTTGAGGCCAGCCTGGGCTATATTGCAAAATTCTGTCCCCAAAACAAACTCTTTTCATGGCTCTTTCCATGGACCAGACCCTCTCTGGGAACATCTCCATCGGGCTCCAAAGTCTCTCCCACAGGGTTTCATCCAGTACCTGTTGTCCTCTTCCAGTTCCTCCTGTTTTCTAGTGTCACCTTTAGGGAGTGAATAAGGAGAAAAGATCTGTTTTCTTCTCTAGTCACATAGAAAACTGGAGGTCAACACATGTGTGAGTTTTCCCACACCAAGCAATTCTCCTCTTTTTGGTGGACGACCCCCGCCAGATATCCTACAATTTAATTCAATTCCGATGCTATCTACCAGAAGATAGTATCAGATCCTATATGTTAAGGGCTAGGTCCCACAAGACTGCCCCTCTAATGCAGATGCCACTTGCATGTCTAGGTTGTTAGCTGTGCTTCTGACTGCCTCACTTTATACCTAGGCTATATGATTGTAGCTTCCCACAACCCCTTCCTCAGGTTTGATAATTTGCAAGAATAGCTTGCAGAATTTAGGAAAACATCTTACTAAGTTACTGGTGTATTTTAAAAGGTTACATAGAACTCAGGACCAGCCAGACAGGAGATATGCGTAGGACGTGGAAGGGGGTTGTTTCTGTCCATGCCTTCTCAGGGCACGGTACGCTCCCTGTACCATGTTCACCAACCCAGAAGCACTCTGAACTCCTCTGAATTTCAGGGATTTGTGTGGAAGTTTCATTACTCAGACATGGATTAGTCACTGAATCTGCAGCTCTTCCCCTCCCCTTTCCCAGGAGGCTGAGAAGCAGGGCGGACCATACCAAGTTTCTACTTGTGTGGCTGGTTTCCCAGCAGCCAGCTCCTCTTACACAAGCCACTCAGGAGCCCTCAGGCTCTAGTCATCTCACTAGCACATGAAAGGACACCATTTTGGGATCTTTTTTCAGTACTGGGGTTGATCTCAGTGCCTCAAGCATGTTAGACAAATGCTCTACCACTGTGCCACACTCCCAGCACCCCCCTTTAAAAAAAATTTATTTTGAGACACAGTCATTGCTAAGTTATGCAGGCTGCTTCTGGCCTCAAACTCCAGACCCTCCTGCCTTAGCCTCCCCAGTAGCTGGGATTACAGGTGTGTGCCACAGAATTCAGCTAGAAAAACATATTATGTTACCAGGAGTACTTGCCCCTGTGATGGGGCAGCAGTTGTGGCAGCCCTGGTTATCAGGGACCTTGGCCTCAGATGCCTTCTTTTGTCAGAGAATTATTTCTTCTAACACATACACAGGCTTTCATATCTAAAAGAAGTCTCTTTACTTCCAGGACTGTAAAATCTATAGGGCTGTGTCTCTATAAAGATGGTATTTTACAAGTCATCTATGGTGCTTTCTTCTACTAAATTTTCCTGGTGGCTTTTAAAGCTATTTTCTTGTTTTCAACCTTTATTTCTAGACCTTCTACTTTTGGACTCTGAAATTCATCTTAATACCTTCATTTTTTATTTCAAAAAATTTCAGAGAAGCATGCTTACTATCTACCTACTCCTTTTAAGAGAAAACTAGCTGGTGGCTACCTCAAGGGCCTGCTTCTCAAATTATCCCTTTAGTCTCTCAGATTCCTATTCACATGCCAAACCAGAAAAAGAAATCCAATATGGGTAATTTGCTAGCTTACATAAAATCCTTATGACCATTTCCTTCCAATAAAACCAGATTAACCTAATAAGCACTGTATTAACGCAATGACTTAGAGCCTTCTCCTGCTTTATAAGACAATAAAACTTCATTATTATCCTATCATGTAGAAGTTTATAGTTCTATAGCTTTAGCTTTGTATAAATTTGCAGTAGTGTTCTGACAGTTAGGTCATTAAAAGTACTAAATTTTATACAACTATCTAAAATAATCCCCTACTTGTCTGTCAGTTTGTTGTACTGTGGAGGATTGCATGTAAAATTGTGCTAAAGATCATTCAAAAGTGATTGAACCAGTATATTGACAGGGAACTGCTGGAAAATCAACTTGGATTCAGAAGAGAGTGTGGAACCAAGGACATCATTGCTGATATCAGATGGATATTAGCTGAAAGCAGAAAATACCATACAGATGTCAATGTTTTGTTGACTATTCGAAGGCATTTGACTGTGTGGATCATAATAAATTATGAGTAACATTGAAAAGAATGGGAATACCAGAGCACCTAATTGTACTTATGAGCATTGGAGAAGAGATTCATTTTGCCATGCTCCATGTTTTGGAGGAGTGTGACCAGATGCCATCTTGAGAGAGAACCTATTGTGTGAGACTGAGCTACTCTGGGGACCTGAAAACAAAGAATAATCACTGGTCAGAGCATCTGGGGGTGACCTGCCACAACCCCAGGGTGTGACACAGCTGCAGCAGGCAGTTACAGAGAGGAGGGATGTGGGAGAAGTTTGGTCAACAGGAGGCTCAGGTAAGGTGGATGATAGCGAACTCAAACAGCACCCCCCCCCCTTCCTGAGGGGAACTTTGGAGACTGGTTACTCTAAGCTGGGGTCAGATAAAATTCTCCATCTTAGCTGTCTACCACCTTCACCTAACAGACTCTAACATTAGAAGACGCAGAAAGAAGCTGCTCCAGTACTTTTTCTTTTTTTCTTTTCTGCTGTGCTAGGGATCAACTCCAAGGCTTTGTAAAGGGCAAGTGCTGTACCACTTTAGTACCCCCAGAACTTTTCTTATTATTGTTTTGAGACAGGGTGCTGTTGAGTTGCACAGGCTGCTTCTGGCCTGGAGCTCAAGATCCTCCTGCCTTAGCCTCCCAAGATGCTAGGATTGCAGGTATATATCATGTTGTCTGACTTTTCTTTTTCCTCTTTTCTTCTTCTTTTTCTTCTTCTTCTTCTTCTTCTTCTTCTTCTTCTTCTTCTTCTTCTTCTTCTTCTTCTTCTTCTTTTTTTGGCCTCTTTTTGTTTTTAATTTTGTTTTCTTCATTCTCTTTTTTCTAATGTAATTTTTATCTTTTATCTTTTTTTTTGGTTTCCTGTATATCTCTCTTTTTTCTATACAATACTTTTAATATACTTTTTACTTTATTTTTTACAAAGAGAAATCTTCTAGGCATTTTACTTCTTAATGCTTGTACCTTTACCTAATTTTGTTTATAATTTTTCTTTGTTGTGCAATTAAAAAATATTTTGCTCTTTTCCTTCCTTCTTCCTAACATTCATTTCTTTTCTGGATCTTCATTTTCCTTTTTTTTTTTTTTCATCTAACCATTGCTGCTTCCTTCTTTCTCCCCTTTGTCTGCCCCCCCCTTTTATTTTAGGCATTACTATTTTTACTGCATGTTAAATAACTTGTAACTTCATAGATTACTCTATCTTATTGTTACCTTTTCTGTTCTGTGGGCATTGGTGGTATAGTAGTTGGCTTTAACTCACTTTAAGTGTGTTACTGTGTCAGATTTGGTTGGGTATTACACCTGTTACAGTGGTTTTGTTAGGTAGATTAGCTTAAAAATTAACCAGCACTATGGAGGAAAAGGGGATTGAAAATGACATCTGCCATTGACCGTGATGGATGAAGCCACATGTAAATCAAATCTCTGAGAACACTGGAAAGATATTTCTAATGGAGCCCCATACCTTAATTCAAGATGAATAGCTGCCTGTGTGCAAACAAAGGCAGATCTTTCCAGGACATCCACCTATGGGCCTATTAGCCATTTTACAAAACAAAGATCCTAGCCTCCATATGCCCTCATCCACCACAAAGGGATTCTCCAGGTGGAGCTTGAACTCCTATGCTTAAGGCTCATGTCACACTAGGTGACCAGAGCTGACAGCCAAGGACTAATGTCACACTGAGCATGCCCTAGTTTGGATAAAACTAGAGAGAACACATAGCCAGGCACTCTCCCTCCTTCTAATCTTCCCTCTTCTCTCTCTCTGCTCCTTGCCCTTGACTCTTCCCCTTCCCCAAGGAATCCATGTGCACACCACACTTCCTCTTGGGGCCACCATCTTCTCTGTCTATCCAAGGTACTTTTCCTTCTAGGAGCTTGCTTAACTTTGTGTTTTCTCTGGCTTTACTTTCCCATGAGACTAGAAATATTCTTATGCAAATTTACCCATGGAAGAAACAATTTTCCAAGTTCTTTTCCAGGCCTATTTAACTTCTCCTGGAGCCCTCCAAGTAACAATTCTTTACAGGTGTACTACCTTTTAATAAACAATCTATATTCTCTATTACCCCCATTCCCCCATTTGTCAGTTTACCATACTGCGGGGG
>VMDO01039771.1:0-12444 GCA_007922755.1 Pedetes capensis
TGGCCAGACTGTGTCTTACATATTTCGGACATGTAGTCAGGAAAGAACAATCCCTGGAGAAGGACATCATGTTTGGGAGAGTGGCAGGTCAACGGAAAAGAGGAAAACCCTCCACCAGATGGATTGACACAGTGTCTGCAACAATGGGCTTAAACATAAATAAGATTGTTTGCCTGGCACAGAATCGGCAAGTGTTTTGATCTGCTGTACATAGGGTCACTATGAGTCGGACCCGACTTGACGGCACTTAACAACAACAACATATATAAAAAAGTCTTAGCCAGTTTGGAGCGGGCTTTTCCAGAAGGATATGGAATGTATCCGAATATTTATTTCACCTAGAAGAGATGTGTATAAAGCCTGTAGGTCAAATAAGCAGCAGTGGTTCTATTATGTTCTCTTTGTGGGCTAGAGATGTGGTTCAGTGGTAGAGCACTTGCCTAGGATGTTTTTTCTTGCCAATAGTCCTTTTGACTCTTAGTTGTATTTTAACTGACAATTTAAAGACCTTTGAGCTAAAAATTTGGTATACTTGGAAAATTAAAGTATGTACATTTTGATTTCCTGTTCATCTTATTTAAGATGCATTGAAGAGGAAAAAGCAGATTGTGTACAGAGGAGAGTACAGACAGGAATTCATCCAGCCAGCATTTATTGAGCACTTAAAACAACCAGGCTCACCTTTAGGCACTGGTGGAGCATTAAGCAAAACAAGTATGATCTTTGTCCTCATAAAGTATGATGTTTGTCCTACATAATAGTTGGGAAGATCTGGGGAACCCAGATAAATGCATAAATATGCCTTCTTAGAATCTTATATGTGTATATGTATAATATACATGTGCCAGATAGTAGCAGGTGCTATGGGAAAAAGCAGAGCGGGGTAGATACGAAGGGCAGGGCAGGGCAGGGTGTTCTTACTTGGTTTGGGGTAGTCAGGGGAGACCTCACTGACAAGGACACATTTGAAGGATAGTAATTGATGTTCTATCTTATTTGTTCTCCACAGCCACGTGGAGAGTCCACAGAACAGATAGTGGCCTGCACCCTCCTGTGGCGGCCCCCCTGGTCCTAGGACACCTTTCTGTCCTGGGGCTCTGCTTCTCTTTGCTGGGCTTGAGCTTGGCACGTCACTCTTTGTATTTGCGCATCCCTCCACTGCTGTGCCTTGTACACCCTCTCACCTCCTTCGTGGATTTGTCCTTTGCCCAGTTAGTACCTACATGTTTTTTTTTTGTTTTTTTTTTTAAGACCTTAAGTTTTCTTCTCTAGGAAGCCTTTCTGATCTTCTCCTGGTTGATTCACTCTTTTTTCCCTTTCTTTTCTGCTATGTTACAGCACACCTGAAACACTTCCATTTGTGTTTTTGTCCTTCGAGACAGGGTCTTGCTATGCAGCCCAGCTGGCCTGGACTCACCATCCCCCTGCCTCTGTCCCCTGAGCGCTGGGCTTACAGGTGAGCACCACTGCGCCTGGCATGAAGTGCTTCCATTTGCAGCTCTTTTTATGCCACTGACAGAATGTTTGCATGAGTTTCTCCCAGTGGCTCAAGGGTTTGTAATCTGTTCTTGGTTGATGTCTTGTGGGAGTGTTTGTGAACCCCTGCAAAATGTATGCAGTTTTTTGTCTATTCCTTCTAGGGAAGAGGGAGCAATTTTTCATCAGATGATCAGAGGAAAATGGTACTTTGAAAGTTTGGCCTGGGGATATAGCGCACTGGTAGAGTGCTTGCCTACCATGTTCAAGGCCTTGGGTTTGAGTCCCAACACTGTTCCCCCTCAACAATAAAAAAAGAAAGAAAAGAAAAAAAAATAGAAAAGTTTATTAGACTAGGGATTTGGAAATGTGTGGTACTGTGTAACACAACAGGCTGTCCACCCTTTCCTTGGGTGCAGAAATGACACTGAGGCCACTTAACTTCCAACTTTCCCTTTGCCCCAGGACAGAGGCTTGCTGTTCTTCTAGTGAATGGGTTTGGATTTCGCCAAAGCCCAGTGAGAGGCGGTGGTCTTGTGACCCAGAGCGTCCTCAGCCTGCTGCCTTTAGAACTGGTATCCCAGAAACAGCGGCACATAATCCCCCTTCTCCACTTCCTCCTGCACCCGATGTCAGACTTACTGCTCACTGGGTAGAGGAGAAGTTTTCAGTACACCTCCTCCAAGACGTGCCCATGGCAGGCACGGGCTGTGGTCCGTGGAAGAGAATGTTCCCCACCTGCCTGGAGGCTGGAGAACCCACCTTCATTTTATCTGTGGTATTTTGCTTTGTCCATTTCGCATCTTGCATTTACAGATAGGTGTCAACAAGTTGCACTCAAAGCATTTTGAGCAGGAATGAGCTGGGCAGAAGAGATTGAGCTTTTCTTTCCCTGAGATACCTGATGTAAAATTTTTCTGTAGGAGGGGAATTACCCAGGCCCCTGAGGGTGAGGCGGTGCCGTGGCCTCCTCTGCCTACTGGGTGTTCTGTCTGGACCACTCCGGAAGCTGCCCACGCGGTCTCGTCTCTGTAGTCTGTGACCATGTCTGTTGCCCACAGAGGAGCCGCGGTGATTGCTGTAAGGTGCCAACCACATGTCACTCTTGCCTCGCCTCCCACCAGTGATTCTCTCCCCTCCTGGCCGACCCTTGTTCCTTGAATGTGCTGAGTTTGTACTTGTCTTAGACTTGTCATGTTCCCTTGTTCTTGAACACCCTTTCTTCCCTTACTTCATTTAGGTTCCAGGCCAAGTTGTGGCTTTGTCAGGGGAGCTCTCCCTGACCACTGTGTGGGCAAAACATCCTTTCATTCCTGCTTCAGAGTCTTCCCCACGGCCTTTCACCATCTTACTCTTTCTAATGGATCTTTCCCCTTCCGGTTACTTTTATGATATCATTTGTCTTACCTGGGTCCGTGTGTCTTTAATGTTTCTGCCGCAGTTCTTGATGGGTCCTAACTGATTAGTAAATGAATGAATTCGTTTTACTGACAGACAAAATGAGTTTCAAGTATGCATTTATTAAGCCTGCACATGTGACTGATTCTGATCTCACTCTGGAGTTGCCTTTCTTAAACTTTAACACCCAAATCCTGTGTTCCTGAGTTCTTGTTGCATTTAGGAAATGCTGGATCCTAAATAACACTGAAGATATTTGTTGGTGCCTGACTATATATTTTGTCTCTCCCTCCCTCCTCTGTCACTCCTCTGTTAATTGCCCAGAAAAACTAAGCTACTCTCAGAACCAAAGAAGCTATTTTGAGGGATGATTGAAGAACCAGGAGAGTTGCACAGCTGCATCTAGTGTTTAGGGATTTTCTTCTGATAGAGCTTATCTTTTCTAGCCCTATGGCAACGTCATCATCCAGTTACATTGTTATTTTTAAAAGACTTGGTACCACTTTGCCATGACTGTGACTCCTGAATTTGCCTTTTCATTTTCCTGGAACACTCTGGTAAATTAGGTACTACAAATGCAACTTGTGCATCCTTTAATTAAATTTGTGGTATTCTGCTTTGAATGAATCCCACCGTAAGGAAAATCAAGCACTAGAACTTTGGGGTGCTCACCAAGGTAGCAGTACAAGAAGGTGGATGTTTCTTTGGGGCTCCCTAGTACCATGTGTCAGTTTACAAGCTCTGTCACACCCACTGTAGAACCTCTCACGTCTGATCACTGTTTCCCAAGTGAATTTGTGTTTAGTTTGTAGTCTCTTTCATCTCCCACATGGGTCACCCTTGTCCACTTGTGCAAACGCTTCTTTCAAACAGAATTTGAAATCAAACAAAAGACAACTCGTGTTCCTTTGGCTCCTTGCAGTGACCTGTTTGGGGGTGTGGGGTGTGGCGGGACCTCCCTCAGACCATGCCCCGCCTGTCAGGTGCTCTTCTTGCTCCCACGACCCCAGTCCTGGCTCTCCCTGCAGTGCTACCTTCAGCCATGCGGCCTTGGGTTGTCTCTCTCAAGAGAAGCCGGGCCTCAGGGGCGGAACTGTCTTTATAGCCTCCGTGTCTGTGAGAGTGCCTTGCTGAAGGCTCCCTAGGACTTAAGTGGAGGAAGGACGTTAGATGCAGACAGACCTAGTGTCCTCCTGTGTCACGTTTTATTTTTTTTTTAATGAAATATTTTGGTTCATTTCAACAACGTTGAGCACATGCTGTACGCCAGGGCCTTTGCACGGTTGAGGGCAGAGCTGAGCTGGCGGTGCGGTTTCTGTGATGGCTTCTCTCGCGTGTGCGCCTGCCTCCGATGGTGTGTCTTGAGGCTCAGCGGTGCTGGCACAGGCGTTTCTGCAGAGCTTTCTTCGCCATTACCCCCATCTTTGTACCCAGAAGTTGGTGTCTGTGCTGGTAACGCGTTTATCTCATGTCTGTCATAGAAGACAGGGCCGGGTAGTGTTTATCTTGGTAATTTTAGTACTTGGTTGATAGCAGACGCATACATTACACATCAGGCACAGTGTGCTCGCTTAACGTGAATGGACGAATGACTTAAGATTGTCATGATAGGAAAAGACAGAAGGGAAGGCAGTGAACACATTAGTGCCAACCCATCAAACGTGCTTCTGCCAATTATCTACTGGGTGGGCCTGGAATGAGAACTTATACTAGCAATAAAAATACTGAAATAATAGAGTAAACTAGAGTAAAGGAAATGTTTAAAGAATGAAACACTTGCAAGTATGTTAAAATTTGTAAAATAACGTTTCATATAATGTTCATATTTTAAAAATCCCAATATTAATGGCCAGCAGTCATATATATGCTAGCAACAAATATTTAAACCTCTTTAATTGTTACAGACTAGCTTTTTACTTAATTAGACTAACAATTATTTCTTGCCTAGATTATATGAGCCCCAAAAGGTTTTTGTGGTTACCAAGAATATTATTAACAACATAGTGGTTAAAATAAAGAGAAATCTGAAATATTCTAGGTGATGGTGAATTGACTGTATCGTGTATCTGGGAAGTGCTATTCAGTTTAGTTTCAGTTTAGTAAATGAGCTTTCTGAAAGACTCCAAATGGGAAGTATTTTAAGTTTTGGGTGGCAGAGGGCTCAGTTGTAGCTGCCATTAACAGAGAGGAATATGATAAGTCTCCTATCTTTCTAGGTTGCGGTTGATTTTGGGTTCCTGCACCCTCAAAACCTACTTCTGGAGTGAGATACTAGAAGAGAGAGATGAATAGTGTGTCCTGAGGCATACACATTTAAGATTGGAGGGAAAAACAATTCTGAGTTTGCTGCTTTTCTGTCTTCAGCTCTCTCTCTTCTGCACCTGCTCTGAGGACTTTAAAAGTCACTGCTTTTAACCTTGCGAGTTCTTTGTTCTGATTTCTCCTCTCTGACTGGCTTTTCAGGCTTGTCCTGCCACGCCAGACCAGGATTTTCCTCCTGGTTTCCCCTGCAGGAACACAGGATCTGGTCTTGGATCCCTGTTGCCCTGGAGAACTCACCATAGCCTGGTGCCCATTGGCTCAGCTCGGTCTTCTGGCGCAGACTCTCCCTGACAGCTTTTCCTCTCCCTGCTGGACAGTTGTCTGTCCTGTTGGTCCCTTGACACTGAAGGGTGGAACCTCATTGTCGTCCTCACAGACCATTTCACCAACCTCTGCTTCTCCATGCAAGACAGACCCTTTTCCTGTTAATGTCACCTCAGGTTTACCGTCTTCCTGCTGTTCCCAGCCCCGTCCCGTCGGGTGTCATAGTTCATCAAATTACTGTTTAACAATTCTCTCCTTATAGTTCCATCTTCTTAGGTGACCCTGCTCCACAATGTTGCAAACCGTTTTTGCTTCCTCACATTGTGTTTTTGTAACATTCTCCGCAGATGGTTTCCTAGCCTCTGTTCTCTTTTTCCTCATGACACTGCTGTGAGAAAAGCCTAGAGCATTTGCTGTTTTTAACATGTTGCATCTCCCTCCCTTCCTGGATGCCAGTCAAGACTGTAGTTTTTCTTCCTTTGTCTGCACACATTCAAACATGAATTTTTCGACTTGCCATTTGTATTAAACCTAAGCTGGTCTCTGACATCTTTATTCATTCAGTCATCAAACAGCTTCCTATAGCTAGAAGGACGTGTGAAGTGCCTAAAAAGATACAGTTCTGGCTGCCTGTGAGCTTCACACCCCAGCACAGCAGGAAAGTGCGGTGTAAACAGACCTCTGGCTTTGTCACACAGCCTTGGGTACCAACAGCGTGTGCCTGGGTTTGAGGTCACCCTGAGCATGAGCACCTCTCTTACCTGCCCTCCCTTCACTTCCACCTCCAGGTAGTTCGTCCTCCTTGTTCCCTGCACCCTCTTCCTTCGGCACTCTGACTGCCCTTTCGGTGTCTCCTCCTCGCTAGCTACTTGGTGTGTATTTCTTCTTCTGATAACTGTTCTTAACACCTGTTGCTTTTTCTTCTACCAGGGTCAGAATAGTGGAAAAATATTGCATTTCCATCCTGACTTGACCCTTTCTAGCTTTATTCTTAGGCATGATACTAAAAGTTCCTCTAGGCCAGACTTTTCTCATCTGATAATGGGGATGAAGATACCTTGCAGTATTTGGAAGGCACCTAGTTCAGCACTGACCTGCATCGGGTGCTCAGAACACCACAGCAGTGACGGTGTTGACACACCTTCCTCTTGTTCAACTCCTATGGTAGTTACTGGTTAAGTAGTAAACATGTTTGCTGTGTTGTATTATTACTTTGCCTGTATACCCAGGTAAGGGGCAGTTGTGTGAGGGTGCAGACAGCCCCTCTCCCAGTTTGGGGCTGAGTGTCTAAGGAACGTTGCAGAGATGGCTGTTAGTGACAGACCTCTGTGCACAGCTGGACTGATGGAGCGTTGTGCAGCCTCATTCCTTAATGCCTTAAAGCCTTTTGAGCTTTACAATTCCCCCCCTAGTTTTAGTTTTAGAAACTTACTTAGAAATGATTTCAAATATTAAAATTATTTAAAAATAATGACATAGTTTTTCCAGAAGTACTGTGATGAATACCTGTGTGTCGTTCACTCAGGATTATATCTCTTGTAATATTTTGCTCCATTTGCTTATGTCAATTGCTTTCTGTCTAGCTGTCTACCTGAGACATTGATGGTTTTTTCCCTTAATTTTCTCTCTCAGTCAATCACACGTCTTTGCACTTCATTCAGTGTGTGTGTTTCCTGCAGGTAGGGTGCACTCAGAGCAGGGTTGTTGTTGTTAGGTGCCGTCAAGTTGGTATCCGACTCATAGCGACCCTGCGTACAACAGGTGAAACACTGTCAGTGCTTCTCTGCTGTTCATAGGGTTTTCAGTGGCTGATTGTTTTGGGAGTGGGTTGCCGGGTCCGTCTTCCAAGCCTACAGCACCTGGTGGTCCCAGGTCTCCCATCCAAGTACTAACCAGGCCTGACCCTGCTTAGCTTCTGAGGTCTGACGGGATCAGATGCCACAGGGCTACGGCTGCAGGCCACAGCAGGGTAGGTCTCCTTTAGTCAGTGGGTCTCCTGTAGTCGCCTAAATCTGCATCATCCACAGTCTTTCTTTATCTTTTATGGCATTGGCAGTTTGGAAGAATACAGTGTCCTCTCCTTGTTAGTAGAACCTTCCGGATGGTCTGATGTGCCTTGTGATTAGGTGGAAGCTCTTCATTCCTCCTCAGTGTGCTGCACAGGTAACACTGTGTCCTGCTCAGGGAGTCACATCTGGAGGCACATAGTGTCTGTCTTTATCGAGGTGTTTGTTTTGATTACCTGGTCAAGCAAGATACTGGAGAGTTTCTTCACTGAATAAATATTACTGCTTTCTCCCTCGCTACAAGTAAGCAGTCTGGGGGGAGACTCTTCAAGACAATGTAAACATGTCGATCCTTACTGGAATTTCCCCCTAGCATGAGCGTTGATTGATGCATTTTGTCAGGATCCTTCTTTACCTTTAGAGTTGCAAAATGATAATTTTACCGTTCTGACAGTCCTTGCACTTTCGCCGGTCTGTGTTCACCATTCTCCGGTACACAAAAGCATCCTTCTCCTGTCATCTACCTTTATTATTATGACTTACTTTTAAAAATTTGTTTATAATTCACTATTGGTCTTCCAATAGTCCTAGGTTTATCTATAAGAAGCCAGTTCAGTCTGCCTTTTGCATCCTTGAGGCATGGCTCATCATAGTTTTGAGCATTTCTTTACTTTCTGCCAAAACAAAATGTTCCAGACTTGTCTCTGCACACTGACCCATACCAGGCATCAGCCTTGTCTCCTGGGTGTTCTGTTGTGTGAGCCTTTGTTGAAATTGAACATTAGCTGCAGCGATTTTCCAAGGAAAAAAGGACTTTGCATTTTTAGCCTATGGGAAAGTTATAGCTGGCTATTAGTCTTTATTTGCTTTAGGAAATGATTGGGCAAAAATGATGTTGGTTGTCTGTGCTGTTGTGTCTGAAAGAGAGAAGGAGGCAGTCTGTGAACTAGCTGGTGCTTTGCTGCTACAATGCTACAATGCCACCTCATCAAAAAGGAAGACTTCAGAGTAGACTCAGTATTTTTATCATTGCCTACTTCCTTGGTTTTACTTTCCCAGGTGTGTGGTTGGTTTAATTCTTGTCATTTTGGCAGACTGGGGATCGGCTTTCAAGTTTACAGAAAAGTTGTGAAGAAATCCGGGATAGTTTAAGCTCAGATACATTGTTCACATCTTGTGACACTTGCATAATTATTCTGTGTCTTTTCATTTCTTTCTGAATCACTTCGGGGTAAATTGTAGGCATCCCACCTTTTTACCCGGAATATTTCATTGTGTATTTTCTAAGAATAAGGAATAAGGATATTCTCTCACAAAACCACAGCACAATTACCAAACCCAGAATTGAAACACTGGTGCAATGTTACATATGTAAACTTCATTCAGATTCTGCCAGTTGTCTCAGTAATGTCCCTAATAGCCATTTGTTTTTAATCATTCAAGATTCAGACCAGGATCATGCATTGCATTTAGTTGAAAAGTCTCCTTACCCTCCTTTAATCTGAAACAGTACCTCAATCTTTCTTTAATTTCCCATTGGTGACATTTTTGAAGCGTATAAGCTGCCTTTTATATAGGAAGGCCCCTTGATTTGAGTTGCTATGTGATGTTCTTCACTCCATTCAAGTTATGCGTTTTGTTAGGAACAAAAATGACACCATGTCCTCAGCGCATGTGGGAGAGATGGGAGGAGTTTGTTTCAGTATTGCTGATGTTAACTTTTTTTTGATCTTTTTATTCAGGTTGTGCCTGCTGTAGATCTGTTTTCCCCCTTGTTATTTTTAAGTGAGCAGAGTTTTTTAATTTTTTAATTTTTTTGAGACGGGGTCTTACTATGTAGTCCAGGTTGTCCTGGAACTTGCTATACAGACCAGGCTGGCCCTGAACTTGCATCGATCCTCCTGCCTCAGGCTCCCAAGTGCTGGGATTATAGGTATACACCACTATGCCTGGCTTTGAGCAGATCATTTAAAAAATGTTTTTTCTTTTAAAAATAATACATCTTTGTTGTTAAAAACTGGAAGATATAGAAAAGCACAAAGTATACTGATGTTGCTTTTATCATCTAGGAATAACTGCTATCAAAGTTTTGGAGTCTCCTTTTCTTACATGCTACATATTATTCCAGACAAAGGGGCTGTCTCAGTGACTTAAAAAATGCTGTCATGGAGTTTATGTTCTGGTACATAATACTGGTTGAGTAATCTCTTAACAAATGCTTGGGGATAGGAAATTTTTCAGAATTTGACTTTTGGGTTTTTGAATAATTACATAGATTTTGAGACTTAAGCATCCCGGATCTAAAATTCTAAAATCTGAAATGCTCCAACATCTGAAACTTTTTGTGTGCCAGCATGATGCTCAAAGGTTTCAGATGTTGGAGTCTTTCACAGTTTTGAATTGGGAATGCTCAGCCTTACAATATTGTTGTTGATAGGTGCCATCGAGTCATATCTGATTCAGAGTGACCCTATGTTCCACACAATGACACACTCCCTGACAGTACCATGCCTGGCACTGTGGTCAGTGCTTCTCTGATATTCATAGAGTTTTCAATGGCAGATTGTTTTGGGAGTGGATTGCCAGATCCTTCTCCCAAGCCTGCAGCACCTGGTATTCCCAGGAGGTCTCCCACCCAAGGACTAACCAGGCCAACCCTGCTTACCTTCTGAGATCAGGTGGGATTGGATGCCAGGGTGCTATTGAAAACTCGTGTGTGCCATGCCCACCTGAGGTGCTTTCCTGTTATTAGTCCCTTAACTCTTGCAGTGATCTTGTGAAGTGAGCAGGATTACTGTTCTTTGTTGTGGCACAGAGAACTTATGTAACACACCTTAGGTTAAAACAGACAGAAAGTGCTGTGTGTATCACACTGTGATTCAAGCCCAGGCAAGCGTACATCAGACCATCTTCTTAAGTACTACAGTATGCTAACAGGGTATGCATCGAGGTTTAAAAGTCAGAAAATAAATTGACTCAAGGTAGTGCTAGTACTGAAATGCTGTGAAGTGGAAATAGGGCAGCACTGCTATTTATAACCTGAGATGCTTTGTACTTGCCTAAGGTTTTCAATTTTTTTAGTTGCAATTTTATGTACTTTTTAAATTAGTAATCTTTAGTTACTATACAACCTAATGGGTCTCATTATAACATTTCTATATGTATATATCATTGTACATTGCTCATGTTCAGCCCCTGTTGACCTCTTATGACCCGTTGCCCCCCACCGATCCCTTTCTTCCCTATCCACGGTCCCCCTTCTGCTTGGGTGTCCTATTTGCGTGCGTGCACACATGTACATGCAGGCACACTTAAATCCCGATTCTGCCTCAGACACCAGAACGCTTCTTTCTTCCTCATTACCCTTTCATATTTCCTCTCTCCTTCTCTCCAGTCCCAGTTCTCCCCCCACATTGCTCCCCTTCTACATCCATGACATACATAGTAAAATACTGAACATATATATATCGAAATCTGGCGTCCACGTTCGAGAGAAAACGTGCGATGCTTGTGGTTCTGGGTCTGGCTTATTTCACTTAAAATGATGATCTCCTGTTCCAGACGTTCCAGGTGCCATGATTTGGCCCTCCTCTGTGGCTGAATACAACTCCACAGTGTGTGTGGACCACATTTTCTTTATCCACTCGTCTGCTGATGGATACCTACGTTGGTTCTCTACCTTGGCTGTTGTGAACAGTGCCTCAATAAACAAGGAAGAGCAGGTTTCTCTCCAGTTTGTGGATGATTGTTCCTTCAGATATTTACCTGGGAGTGGTGTCGGTGGGTCATTCGTCTATTTTTGGTTTTTTGAGGAACCTCCATACTGGTCTCCATAGTTGGGCTGCACTAATGTTCCCATCAGCAACGGACACAGGTTCCTTTCTCCTCAAATCCTCACCAGTGTTTGTTGTTTGTGCCGTTGATGGCAGCCATTCTGACTGGGATGCGATGGTGTCGCAGTGTGGTTTTGCGTTGCATTTCCCTGACATGCAAGGGTGTTGAACGTTTTTTCATATGATTATTGGCGATTCTGTTTCTTTTTTTGAGAACAGTTCAGCGTATTAGCCCATTTTTGACTGGATAATTTGCTTTTTGTTGTTTTATTTTTTGAATTCTTTATACATTATAGATATGAATCACCTGTGTGATGTGTAGCTGGCAAAGATTTTCTCCCATTCTGTAGTCTGTCTCTTCACTCTGTTGTCTCCTTTGCTTTGTAGAAGCTTTTTAATTTCATGCAACCCCATTTGTCAGTTTTTGCTGTTGTTTCCTGAACTGTTGGAGTCATTTTCAAAAAGTCCTTTCCAATGGCCATATCTTGAAGTGCTTTCCCTATGTTTTACTCCAGCAGTTTCAAAGTTTCAGGTCTTAGATGAAGGTCTTTGATGCATTTTGCACTGATTTTTGTGCAGGGTGAAGGAGAAGGATCTATTTTCAGTCTCCTACTTGAGGCCCTCAAGTATTCCTGGCAGCACTTATTGAAGAGGCTGTCTTTTCGCCAGCATATGTTTTGGGCAACTTTGTTGGATATCAGGTGGCTGTAATTTGCATGGGTTTATTTCTTGGTCCTCTTTTGTATTCCACTACTTTTACATGGGGAGAAGGGCCTGGCAACCCACTCCCAAGGCAATCCTGAAACAGCCATTGAAAACCCTATGAGGGTCGCTATGAGTCGGATACTGACTCGACGGCACCTAACAACAACAACAACAACAACAACTTCTACATGTCTGTTTTTGTGCCAGTCGTCGTCGTTGTTGTTGTTGTTAGGTGCCGTCAAGTCAGTATCCGACTCATAGCAACCCTCTGTACAACAGGGGAAACACTATTGTCAGTGCTTCTCTGCTGTTCATAGGGTTTTCAATGGCAGATTGATTTTTGGGAGGGGGTTGCCAGGTCCTTCTCCCAAGCCTACAGCTTCTGGTGTTCCCAGGCGGTCTCCCATCCAGGTACTAACCAGGCCCGACCCTGCTTAGCT
>VMDO01039772.1:0-12479 GCA_007922755.1 Pedetes capensis
CGGCAGAGGAAGCAGACGGACAAGACGCAGGTGGAATTTCACACTTTTTCTGTTGGCGTTCAGTGCTTGAAGTCTATTTGTGCTCATGCGTGTGAGCCAAGAGCACACGGAACTTAGCACAGAGAATGCCGTTCTATTTCTGGGCCTTTGTTCCTCATATGAGGCTAATCTGTTGACACATTCAACATCAGAACGTTCACAGAAAGAGCCGGGTGCAGTGCTATAGGCCTGCAATCCCAGTGACTCGGGAGGCTGAGGTGAGAGGATCACAAATTGGAGGCCAGAGGTAGCCTGTGGAAATTAGCAAGACCCTGTCTCAAGATAAGAAAATTAAAAATGGGTGGGGGTGTAGCTCAGTGGTAGAGCACTTCCAGAGTATGTGCAAGGACCTGGGTTCCACCCCCAGTGCCGCCCAAAACACAGGAACATTTGTGGGATGGTCGGCCAATTCCAGCAGCAGGAAGAGGTCCCAGAAGCCTGCCTCCTAAATACCCCTCCCAGGCGCTTCCTCTAAAGATGGCTGCTGGTCTCTCCCATATTGATGGGATTAACTGTTCTGCCTTCTGAAAGGTGCTTACTAAGAGGGTTGTTGTACAAACAGGAAGGAGGCAGATCTGGGATATAAATTGAGAGAGATTGGAAGCAAAACTTGGTCACCTCCGTGGTCCAGAGGCTGCTGCTCCTCACAGCCAAGGGATCTCCTGGACCCTGGTTATTGCCATCAGGGTTGGAGGCCGCCATGCCAACCTCAAGGCTGGCCCCATGGCTCCAAGAGGGGAGCCGTTGATTAGAAGGAGCACACTGAGTCCTATCCTGACCTGGTCACTATCTGAGAATATGAGACCCCCACAGCCCCATGGCAACAGTCACAAAACCGCTGACACTCAGCACACAGACAGCTGGGTCTCCACAACGGGGCCCTGCTGGAACACGCCGCGTGATGGGTACGGGCGATGGGAAATCGTCACTGCAGAGGCAAAACCACAAGGATGACAAATGTGAGAATTTAGCTCATGCCGGGCATAGTGGTGCACGCCTGTCATCCCAGCGCCTCGGGGGGCAGAGGCGGGAGGATCGCAAGTTCGAGACCAGAGGCAGTCTGAGTTACTTAGTGAGACCCTGTCTCAAAAAGTGAAAAAATGGGTTGGGGGCGCAGCTCAGTGATCCAGCACTTGCAGAGCACGCAAGTGTGAAGCTCTGGGTTCAACCCCCAGTACAGCAAAGAAAAAAAATTAGCTCACCATGGTTTTCTTTATAGCTTCGAGATACAAAAATTCACTGACTTTAAGAGCATGAAGCACCAGAAAGGGAAACACCACACGCTCTCTCTCATGGGTGGATGTTAGATTTCAACATACATTCAACATAGAGATCACGAAAAAGCAATGGAATGATTAATGATTAACTCATGGGAAAGTTTCAGTAACTCTTTCAATAACGTTAGAAAATAATTTATATTCTCAGTTTGGGTTATATACTTCTCTGTCCAGTAAATAAATGGTGTTCATTGTGTTGTTTAAAAATAAATAAATGTAAAAATAAAATGTACGATCCAATAGTTTTTAGTGTACTCACAGAATTTTGCAACTGCCATGATAACCTGATTTTAAAACATTTTCCATCACCCTAAGAAGAAATTCTACACTGATCAGCCATCATTTCCAATCCCTCATGTCCCCCAGCACTAGGTAACCATTAATCTGCTTTCTGTGTCTACAGAGTTCTCTATTCTGGACACTAAGTTACTTTATACCAGCGATGCCAAAAACAAGTATCCACATTTGAAGAGATGTTATCTATGTATTACTTTTCAAAGTTGAAGTGAATTACAGTAGCAATATGAAGTATGATGTTCTGGATTATAATTCTATCATATCAGAGGGGATTTAGCTCAGTGGGTAGAGTGATTCTCTGCCCTCTCTTGAGAACCCAGGTTCAAACCCCAGCACTGCAAAAACAGGAGAAAGATGTGGCAATCCACTCCCAGGGCAATTCTGAAACAGTCAGGCACTGAAAACCCTCTGAGGGTTGCTATGAATCGGACACAACTCGACAGCACCTCACAACAACAAATATCAGATCAAGTGAACGATGCATTTTTAAAGCAGAAAAAATAGAAAGTACTCTTTCACAGATGTGTGTACATTTTTGGCACTCTCTATTTACATGTATGAAAATGTCGTGATGAAGCCTATTGTTTTATATAATTAATCTATGCTAATAAAAAGTTGGGAGAAGGACCCAACACCCCACTCCCAAAAATCAATTCGCCATTGAAAACCTATGAGCAGTACAGAAGCACTGACAATAGTGTTTCCCCTGCTGTAGGTAGGGTCGCTATGAGTTGGATACCAACTCGACAGAGAACAGAGCCTAACAACAACAACAACAACAAAAAGTTTGAACACAAAAATGAAATCCCACAACAGGGAGTCCTTTGTGATTGGCTTCTCACTTAGCATAGGAGAACACAAAATCAAAGATAATAATGACATGTGCAAAGAGCTGGAGATAGAAACCCAAAAGGGAAGAGCACACAATATTTTTCTCAAGCTTAAGGAATTGTAGAAAAGTTCAAGCCTGGAGTAGCAACAATGAAGGATTCTACAGGGAAAATACTAAATGACACGAGGAACATCAAAAGAAGATGGATGGAATATGTAGAGTCATTATACCAAAAAGAATTGGTGGATGACCAATCATTTCAAGAGGTTGCATAGGATCAGGAACCAATGGTACTGAAGGATGAAGTGGAAGCTGCCTTGAAGGAATTGGCAGAACACAAGTCTCCAGGAACTGATGGAATTCCAATAGAGATATTTCAAGAGATGCAGCACTGGAGGTGCTAACTTGTTTATGCCAAGAGATTTGGAAAAACAGCTACCTGACCAACTGACCGGAAGAGATCCTTATTTGTGCCTATTCCCAAGAAAGGGGATCAACTGGATACAGAAATTATCAAACAATATCATAAATATCACACATAAGTAAAATTTTGCTAAAGACCATTCAAAAGCGACTGTAGTAATAGACAGGGAACTGCCAGAAAATCAAGCCAGATTCAGAATAGGGCGTGGAACCAGGGACATCCTTGCTGGTGTCAGGTGGATATTAGCCAAAACCTGAAAATGCCAAAAAGATGTCTATGTTTTATTGACTATGAAATGCATTTGACTGTGTGGATAACATCAAATTATGGATAATATTGTGAAAAATGAGAATACCAAAGCACCTATTTGTATTCATGAGGAATCTGTACATGGACCAGGAGGCAATTGTTCAAACAGAGGAAGCCACAGAGTGGGGAGCCACAAAATCTCTAGATAACAACCCCCTCCCACCTCTGGCTAGATTTTTAAATGCATGCTCGGTTAAAAACAAATAAACAACCACAAAAACAAAAACAGAAAAAAAAATAAACAAAAAACACCCCTCCACTGAGTCCAATGCAGAAAGACCAGCAACCTACTCCCAAAAAACAATCCACCATTAAAAACCCTATGAATGGCAGAGAAACACTGACAATAGTGTTTCATCTGTTGTACATAGGGTCGCTATGAGTCGGACACCAACTTGATGGCACCTCACAACAACAAATGGGTGAGTCCAGAGGAAAGGAGTAGATGGAGGCAGAGAAAAGCAAGCAGTGATTTTAGCAGCTGCTCAGTTTTAGACTTCAAATCTCATCAAATTAAAGGAATTTGGTAAAGACTTCAAGCATTCAATGAAACTCCAAAAGGGCTATGTCCTAAGATGCCAGAACCCAGACAGGACTAATGGTTACTCCCTAGATGGGGTGTAGGGGATGGAATCAAAACAGACTCCTCTTTAAAAGGATAAAACAAAATCTCCACAAAATCCAGATGACCTGCCAGCAGACCTGCTGGAACAAAATTTAACATTCTTTGGAGGAAGGTAACACAATCCAGAATCTCACCATGTATCATCTACAATGTTACCATACAACAACAATAACAACAAAGATAGTAGATGTGAAGAAATAAGAAAATGTGATGACTAGTTAAGAGAACGCAGTAAATAAAGAAGATCCACAGGTAACTCGTGTTGGAATAAAGGTAAAGGACTTTAAAATAATTGATAAATATGTTAAAAGGCCTGGCATGGTAGTGCACACCTGTCATCCCAGCAACTCAGGAGGTAGAGGCAGGAGGATCGCAAGTTCAAAACCAGAGGAAGTTTGTGTAATTTAGTGAGACCCTGTCTCACAAAGTAGAAAAATGGGCTGGGGGTGCAGCTCAATGGTACAGCACTTGCAAAGCATGAAAGCATGAGGCCCTGGATTCAACCCCCAATACCACATATACATACATATATATATATATACATATATATACATATATATATATGTATATATATGTATATATATATATACATATATATGTATATATATATATATGTATGTATATATAAAGGTTTTACAGAAAAAATGAGTATAATGGATAAAGAGATAAAGAATCTCAGAAAAAAATACGGAAACTCTGAAAATATTATCCTTAGAAACTCCAGAACTGAAAAATATGTGAAATGCTTTAAAATCATTACATAAGTTTGTGTAGGGGAGGGAAGAAGAAAGAAGAAAGATCATTTCTTCAGAGACAAGTTACTCAAATCAGAGTATAAAGCACTTTTTAAAGGTAAAAGCCTCAATATCCAATAGATCCATAATATCATTCTACTGGTATGCAACTAGAACTTCAGAAAGAGGGGAGAGAGCAAGAAAATTAAAAAATACTTGAAGAAACATTGGCCACAATTTCTCCAAATTTGGTTATAAATGTGTACCTTTGAGAGCACATTATTGTTTGTTGCCAGCAGACCTACGTTATAAAATTTGTTAAAGGAAAATTTTCAGGTTGAAGAGAAATAATACTGTTTGGAAGTTTTAATCTACAAAGGGGAACAAGGAGTATTGGAAATGGTTATTATGTCAGCAAATACAAAAGAATTATTTTTCTTGAAAAAGGTATGTTTTTTTGAAAACTACCCACCAATAATGATGATTTTTGGTGTAAGTTTCCAGTTAAAATACTTTGTGCTTCTCTTTCGTGGCCTCATGGGCTTCTCGCCCTTTGCGTCCTTCCCTTCTTTAGTAACCCCCCTCTGCTGCTGCTATTACATCTCCAAATCCTATGACCACTTATCCTTACTAAGTATGTGATGTCTTATGTCTCCAAAAGCCTGCAGCCATACCACTGTGGCGTCCGATCCCATCAGATCTTGGAAGCTACACAGGGTCAGCCTCATCAGTCCTTGGATGGGAGACCACCGGGAACACGAGGTACTGTAGGCTTGGGAGAAGGGCCCAGCAGCCCACTCCCAAAAATCAATCAGCCACTGAAAACCCTATGAACTGCAGAGAGACACTGACAACAGTGTTTCATCTATTGTACATCGAGTCACCATGAGTTGGACACTGACTTGATGGCACTGAACAACAAAAACATGTCTCCAAATTTAAAAATGCCTAAAGTAAACATGAATGCATTCACATGCTACTTTTCAGTGACAAGATGCTGTCTTACTCTTTGTACTTTTTGTGGAAATTTTCCAGTTATTTCTATTTCAGATTCCCTGGGCATGAGTCAATAGCTTAAAGTGATTTTTTTTTTTTTGCAAAATAATGATTTACATGAATAATTCATAGGAATATTTACACAGAAATATTTAAAAGCACAAATTCTAAATTATCAGTTTATCATGAGGAATTAATTAGCATTAAATTTTTGCCTTGGTAATGAGAACAAATTCATTCACTAATAAATATCCCCAGGATTCAGCTCTGGGTTTTTGTTGTTTTGTATTGAGACAGGGTCCTGCTATTTAGCCTAAGCTGGCCTGGAACTCGTGATCCAGCCTCCTCAGTGCTGGGATCACAGGCCGGCTCCACCACGCCAGGCTCCTTCCCCACCTTGAGAGAGATCTCGAGAGGCTGAGACAGGGTCTCCCAAGGGCCAGGCTGGCCTGGAACTTGCGATCCTCCTGCTTTAACCTCCCAAGTGCTGGGATCACACGTGGGCAGCACACTAGGCTCCTCCTCCTTTTTCACATGCTGAAGGCAATTTCTGCTTTTCCTCTCTACCCACATCCTCCAAGAGCCCTAGTGAGTTCTTTAAAAATGAGAATTATGGGTAGAAAGACACAAAAACAGGAGGTAAAATGCTCAGAGGTAGCATGGAGGTACAGGGTGAATTATAAATTGTTGTTGTTAGGAGTTACCAGGTCGATCCCAACTCACAGTGGCCCTCGTAGGGTTTTCAATGGCAGATTGGGGAGTGGGTTGCCACATTCTTCTCTCATTTTTGCGGGGCTGGGGATGGAATCTGGGACCTTAGAGACTACAAAGCAGCACTTTACCAACTGAGCTAAATCCCAGCCCAGTGCAGCTGTAGGCTTTTAAAATACCTACTCAGCACTAATTGAAAACTAGTTGCTTCTTTAATTGCCTAAAGCTCCCCTCACATTCCATTGCACTGGATATTTGTCAATTTCATATTCTTGAAAAACTCTCTTGATTATTTTCCCCCTCATTTTGTTGGAGTGCATTCTCTAGGAGCACAGTGAAAGGGGGTGTCTGCACTTGAGGACCTTGAATGTCTGAAAATATTCTCCCATCAGTTGTATTGGTTGCTTATAAGAAAATACAATTACTATTTTACAGTGTCATGGAAGTTCTGACAGGTTCAGAAGACTGGAAACAGACTCAAAATATATAGAGGAGCACCTAAAGCAAATCTAGGCCTGCAGCTGTACCACTGTGGAGTCTGATCCCATCACATCTCCGAAGCTAAACAGGGTTGTGCCCGGTTAATCCTTGGATAGGAGACCACCTGGGAACACCAGGTGCTGGGAGGATCTAATAACCAATTCCTGGAAAACAGTCAGCCATTGAAAACCCTACGAATAGCAGAGAAGCACTGACAATAGTGTTTCATCCGTTGTACATCGCTATGAGTCGGACACTGACTCGACAGCACCTAACAATAAAAAAGTAAATCTAGTTGGGAGTTGTTATGGACTGTGTTCCTAAGGGCTCATATACTGAAACCTTTGCCCGCAATGGGATAGACCAGAGATTTAAGGTGGTAATTAAGGTTGCATGAGGTCACAAAACAGTGTGACCTAATCCAACAGGGCTGTCACACAAGGTCCCTCTCCCTCTTTCTTTCCCTCCAGCCCTTCTTCTCCCTCCTCTTCCCTCGCTTCCTCCCTCCCTCGTCATTGCTCTTCCCTCTGTTCCAGCCTGCAGAACCGTGAGAACATAGACGGTCTGTTGTTTAAGACCTGCCGTCTTTGATGTCACATTGTGGCAGCAGAACCAACTAGGACACAAATCATTTCCACTTGCAGAGCCATTCTTCCATTTTCTTTTACGAATAGGATTTGCTACAATTGCACGGGCATTTTTTCCCTCTGAAAACATCTAGGAACACATTTTTACCTTCAGCGTTCTGGAATCTCAGGGCGAGAGGAAGCTGCGACGACTCCACCGGTGATCCCAGCACTCAGGAGGCCGAGAGGCGAGAACCCCGAGCTCCAGGCCGGCCTGGGCCTCGAGAGACCCTGCCTCAACCTCGCGAGATCTCATCTCACGGTGGGGGAGGAGCCCGCCCGGTGGCCACACCTGTGATCCCAGCACTCAGGAGGCTGAGGCAGGAAGATTGCGAGCACCAGAACAGCCTGGGCCTCGCGAGACCCTGACTCAACCTCACAAGATCGCATCTCAAGGGGAGGGAGGAGCCTGGCCTGGTGGCCTCGCCTGTGACTCCAGGACTTGGGAGGCTGAGTCAGGGGGGTTCCAGGCCAGTCTGGGCTACATGGAGAGACCCTGTCTCAACAAAAACCAAAAATGCCTGGCATGCAATCCCAGAAACTCAGGAGGGAGAGGCAGGAGGATTGCAGATTCGAGGCCAGAGGCAGCCGGCATAACTTAGCGAGACTCTGTCTCAAAATAAAAAATGGCTTGGGGTGAAGCCCAGTGGAAGGGCACGTGCAAAGTATGTGCAAGGCCCTGGGTTCAATCCCTAAGTACCACAAAAGAGAAAAAAAGAAAGAAATAGGAAAGAAAGAAAGAAAGAAAGAAGAAAGGAAGGGGGGGAGAGAGAGAGAGAGAGAGAGAGAGAGAAAAGTAAAGAAAAGAAAAGAGAAAAGAAAATCACGCAGAGAATAGTATGGCTCTCAATGACCACCGACCTGAAATTTCCACTGCCTTCCTGCCACCTGAGTTTCCCCTTGTGCTTAACCTCGCGGGTTTATCTTGTTGGTTTTTCTCTCCCTGACCAACCCGCTCTTCCCAGTTTGGTCTGTGTCGTTCCTTCTCACAGCCAAGCTAACGCCTTCTGCAGACAGATAGGTGAGCAGGTAAAGGTCTCTGGTGCAGGTCTGTTTTCATCCATCTCTTTGTGGAGAATTTTCTGGAATTGTTCCGTACACATCTTTGGTCTTCCTTTGTGCCTCATCTCTAGCGCTTCTGTTATTTGGATAGCGGCCATCTTCAAGTTGTCCTTGAATTTTTCTTATCTTTTCTTTCTCATTTTCCATCTCCTTTCGCTCAGCTTTATGGAAGATTTCTTCAATTTTGTCTTCCAGTCAGTCTCTAGGGCCTGTCATTTCTTCTATTGCATTTTTCATTTTTCTGGCGTTCCTTCTCGTCTGAGTGCTTCTCTATTTTCGAGTAATAGCACCCTGTTCTGTTCTTTTTTAATGACTGTTTTATACACTTATTTTGCTGAGATTATTCATGACTGTTCTTTTTTGAAGTTTCATTTTTCCTGAATCATCTGCTTCCTCCCAGGTGCTTGCTGTTTGCTTGTTCGTGTTTAGGGTTTTCACGTTAGAGCATTTTCTTAGCTGATACTCTTGTGCTTTCTACTATAAAGTAAAAAGTATAGGAGGCCATTGTTTAGGGCTAAGGTCCTGAATTATGCTCCAGAAAACCAGATTGAAAATTAAAATGGATGCCGGGCGTGGTGGCGCACACCTGTCATCCCAGCAGCTCGGGAGGCAGAGGCAGGAGGATCACAAGTTGGAGACCGGAGGCAGTCTGCGTCACTTAGCGAGACCCTGTCTCAAAAAGTAAAAAGATGGGCTAAGGGTGCAGCTCAGTGGTCCAGCACTTGCATAGTATGCAGGCCGAGGCCCTGGGTTCAACCCCCAGTACTGCAAAAAAAAAAAAAAATAAATAAATAAATAAATAAATAAATCCATTAATTTAAAAAAAAGAGTTTACTTCAATACTATCCCCTTCTTCAGATGCCAATTGCAAGTGCTGGGTACCCAGGACAATTTCCGTATGACTTGGCTACGGCTTGGTGGCTCCCATGACCTCCTCCTCGGGCTCTGCCATGTTTGAACAGACCCGGGATCTCAGGCACAGCTTGCTCACTGCATCGCCAGTTTGTTAGAAATGATTCAACTCAGCAACAACCAAATGGAAGACGTGCCTAGGGCAAGGTATGGGGAAGGGCGCAGATCTTCACCCTCTCTCTCTGGGCACACCAGCCTCTCAAGATCCTCCATGTGTTCACCAACCTGGAAGTTCTCCGGGCCCTGTGTTTTTGGGTTTCTATGGAAGCTTTGCCTGCAGCCATAGCCCTATGGCATCCGATCCCATCAGATCTCAGAAGCTAAGCAGCGTCAGGCCTGGTTAGTCCTTGGATGGGAGACCGCCTGGGAACACCAGGTGCTGCAGGCTTGGGAGAAGGACCTGGCAACCCACACCCAAAAATCAATCTGCTAATGAAAACCCTATGAATAGCAAAGAAGCACTGACAGTAGTGTTTTGCGTGGTGTACCTCGGGTCGCTATGAGTCAGACACTGACTTGACAGCACCTAACAACAACAACATGGAAGCTTTATTATACAGTGGTCCCTCAGCACTAACCCACAATCCACTTTGGAGGGTTGGTTGAAAGCCTATCGGTTTGAGTGCAGAGCATTTCTTTTCCCATAAGAAACAATGTCCATGTGTATGTTGGGTCCCATCACCGCACTGAATAGCTGATGCAGACGCAAGCCTGCCACTCACATATTTAGCAATCGGATCTTTCTAAAATTCGCTTGTTCTTACTGGTTCCCCCTTTCCTTCACTTTCAGCACTGGGAAATTTCTTGGGTGCCGCGCTGACCATATGCTATCTGTATGCAGCTATATGTTTAAAAAAAAAAGAAAAGAGAAAAAGCCGGGTGTGCTGGTGCCCACCTGCCATCCCAGTGACTCAGGAGGCGGGGGCAGGAGGAGCCCGAGTTTGAGCCCAGAGATAGCCTGGGTAATTTAGTGAGCCTCTAACTGAAAAAAAAAAAAGAAAGAAAAAGAAAAAGAAAAATTGGCTGGGGTACAGCCCAGTGGCAGGGCGCTTGGAGACTATGTGCAAGGCACTGGGCTCAGCCCCCAAGTAATGCAACAACAAAACAAAACAAGCCAACAGACCCACCGTTATGTCGGGGTTTTAGCTCTAGCCCGGCTAAGGTTAGGGCCAAACCCTCAACATAATAACGTGGCCGATGTCGGGAAAGAAGGACCTCGGGAGACCTTCAGATGGTTGGAGAAGGACAGGGAAGGTTTATTGGGGGGCTCCCCTTATGGAGAGCAAGGAGCAAGCAGCCCCTATAGAGCAAGGCTCTATCCCTTTAAGTGCTGGCTGCAGGCTAAGCACTGGTACAGCTCAGCCTTAAAGGCACAGCCACAGCCACAGATGTTCAGTTGAGGTCCGATGGTCTTGACCCTCGCGGCTCGCCTTCTTTACCCCCCTCCTTCCCAAGGATGGGAGGAGTTGGGAGGTTCTTCGTGGCTTGCTAGATGCCTTCGGCTCTTTGGGGCCCTTGGGCTTGATCTCGCCGGCTTGCTAGATGGTCTTGCTGGAGTAGGGAGCGCTGGTCCAGGTGATGAGTTCAGGAGATGGTCAGAGAGGTCAGGATCAAAGGATAAGGATGGGGTCCAGGAGCCCTGCTTTTATATGGTCCTGGAGGAGCCACATGGTGGGGTTCAGCCAATCAGGGCACACAGCTGGCCGGTACAGTGGGCAAACAGACATAACTGCCAAGTAGAGACAGTTACTGCCTGCAAGGGGGTGAGGGGAGCCAATCAAAATTAAGGTGGTTAAGGCTGGTCAAGCTGGCCGGGGGCCATCTTTGCTCACTCGATGGGAGGGGCTGTCTTGAGTGAGTGAGATGAGCCCTGGGGTCAACTAGGGGTCAGCCCCTTAAGCTGTTATGAGGGACCCTAGCTGGGAAATACAATTTTAAAAATCCCCAACACCAGGAGATCGCGCACAAGGTACCAGCTTAGCACTTTACTGCTTTACATAGAACACGGAGTGACCCTTTTCCTTCATTTCTCCCTAAAGGGTCACAGGTAAGAGCGCCATCTCCAACAAGTTTTAGCCCAGTGGCTGAGTGCCAAGCAAGTGACCCAGCAGCAAACCTAACATCTTTGGAAAACTTTGGCTGAAGACCAAAATATTCGCACAGAGCACAGAGGTAGCACCATACAAGCGCAACTGATTGAATCATTAGCTGCTGACCATTAAGCCGATCTCCAGCCCTTCGCCTTCCTGGAAGGTGTGGGGAGGGGGAGTCTGAAGTTCCAACATTCTGGTCGCATAGTTGGTTCCTCCAGCAGCCAGGCCCCGCCTGAGAGTTCAGAGTCACCCATCATGTCACTAGCATACAAAACACACTTATCGAGTTAAATTCCGAGGGCTCCACAAGCTGTATGTTAGGAAACAGGAGCAAAGACCAATAAGAAAACAAGCATTTCTTATGTTTTCATGGTAACTTTTTGAGTCTGATTTTTTCTGTTCAATGTAATGTCCTTGAAATCCCTCCATTGGTTGCAAGTATCATTGCTATGGTTGAGTGCTGTTGAGTGGGGTCCCACCAAGTGATCCTATGGACAACTGAATGAAACCCTCCCCGACACTGTGCCAGGCACACGATCTTTTTTATGTTTAAGCCCATTGTTGCAGACACTGTGTCAATCCATCTAGTGGAGCATTTTCCTTTTTTTCTTGACCTGCCACCCTCCCCAACATGATGTCCTACTCCAGGGACTGATCTCTCCTGACATGTCCAAAATACGTAAGATGCAGTCTAGCCATCCTTGCTTCGAGGAGCACTCTGGTTGCACTTCTTCTAGGACCAATCTGTTCCTTCAGCAGTCCATGGTACATTCAATATTCATTTCCAGCACTGGCTGACTCATTATTGTTGCTGAATAGCATGCAGTATGGACGTCCTGCGGTCCATTTAACCGTTCACCTGATGAAGAACATGTAGGCTGTTTACAGATTTTAGCAATTACAAAGAAAGCTTCTAGAAACATCTGTGTACAAGTTCCATTTCTTTAAAAGGTAGAATTGCTGAGATGCATAGTGAGTATATGTCTCTCTCTCTCTCTCTCTCTCTCTCTCTCCCTCTCTGTCTCTCTCTCCCCCCATCTCTCCTTCCCTCCAAAAAGGCAG
>VMDO01039773.1:0-12442 GCA_007922755.1 Pedetes capensis
ATACACAATGGAATACTATTCAGCAATCAAGAAAAATGAAATAGGGTCATTCGCAGCAAAATGGATGGAATTAGAGAAAATTATTTTAAGTGAATGAACACAAGCTCAGAAAGAGAAACAACACATGTTCTCACTCATATGAGAGAGCTGACTCAAAGTTACAAGAAGGAAAAATCCTACTCAAAGGTCAGATCACATTGAAAGGGGGGGAGGGAAGATAAGAATGAGGTCAATATAAATGGACTAGAAATCGCATGTAATTGTTCTAACAAGATAGAAACAAAGACCACTACAGGAAAAGTTTCTATCTTAAACAGAAATGGAACCCAAGGACATATAGAAAAATACTAAATAGTAAAAGATAGAGAAGACTTGGATGGGAAACTTAGATGGGAAGGGGGGGAAGGGGAAAACATAGAGGAGGGTAAGGGGTAACCTATATGAATAATGCTTATCAAATTGCATATATGAAAATTGTCACAATGAAAAGCATGTCAAAATGAATCACATTATGATGTACATTTAAAATTTCTAATAAAAATTAATTAAATAAATAAATAAATAAATAAAATCACTTGTAGTCAGGTGCGGTGGTATACACCTGCAGTCCCAGTGGCTTGGGGGGCAGAGGCAGGAGATCAGAGGCAGTCTCTGCAACCCAGCGAGACCCTGTCTCAAAAAGTAAAAAATATGGGCTGGGGGCGCAGCGTGGTGGTCCAGCACCTACAAAGCAAGCAGGTGCAAGACCCTGGTTTCAAATCCCCATAGAAAACAACAAAAACAAACAACAACAACAAAAAATCAAAATAAAACAAAAACAAAAATAAAAACATGCATACATGCTCACACACACATATAAAAACACTAGTAGTCAGTGCAGTGGTGCAGGCCTGCAATCCCAGTGGCTTGGGGGGCAGAGGCAGGAGGACCACAAGCCCAAGATCAGAGGTAGTTTGCACAACCCAGCAAGCCCCTGTCTCAAAAAGTAAAAAATATGGGCTGGGGGTGCAGCGCAGCGGTCCAGCACCTACAAAGCAAGCAGGTGAAAGACCCTGGATTCAAATCCCCATACAAAAAGAAAAAGAAAAGAAAAGAAAAGAAAGAAAAGACAAAACCCTTGTATGTTCTTGCAGGTGGAATCTGCACTATGGACACCCAGTTCCACCGGGTAAAGTTGATACTGCAGGAAGCAGTGCTCCCTCCAGAACTCAGGATGGCAGTGTTTTCACACAATCTGCAGGAGCAGTCTGTCTTAGTCTATAGAGATTTTGCCAATTACGTATAAAATGGCGGATTGCCTCACAATGTCCTGGGTTTAAGTGGGACACCGAATGACCAAAGAGATGGTTCCACAAAATATTCTGTGTCTATTGTATTGTTTGAGAGGCAGTGGAACCTGTAGGGTCATCCCTGGGGTTCTCCCTGTCCCACATAGTTCGGGTGCCAATTCCCCAAATCACAGATTTCTGGCCCAAAGCCTATATAGCATGGAGGGAATATGGCTGCTATCATCGATTTTTTTTTATTGCAGGGCTTTCCGCTCACTTGGGAGACCACTTGGGAGGACCAAATCCTCTTGTGGGCGGGATGATATTCAACACCCCCGGAGAGAATCTGTAGCAGGTCTGTCCATGCACAGCGATTGCGCTCAAAACTGCTATTATTGTGTCTAATTGTCCACAAGACTGCCAAAAAGGAGCACTCTGTCCACATGGGGCTCAGCCACCCCCGCAGACCTCACCTTTCTCCACAGTGCATTGGGATGACTTAGGATCCCCTCTGGTGTGTCTGGGATCCAGGTGTATGTGTGCCCGTGTGTCTGTGGAGATTGCGTCTGCACCACTGTCCCACCACAACAGGAGGGAGGGAGCCGCGTTTCAGCTCTGGATGTGTACTGCTGGCACCAGTTTTCCAGTTCCCTCCGCGATTACTCCCCGTACCCTCGAGTATCTACTCTTGTGGATCTGATCCCTATTTTCTAGTGTTAGGAACCTACAACAGCCCAGCATCTCAAGCTGTGAGGCGTATGCCGCTAAAGATGGTGATTCCATGTGCCACCTCAAATTGACTCACCCAAAACTTGTAGCTTGTGTCCTATGGGCAGGGTGACAGTGTGATGTCAAGGTTGCACTCTGTGTTGGGTCCAGCTCCCGTGGGTACATGTGCAAAGTCCCCTCCGAGTCTCCGGGATTCTATCCCACCGTCTGTGTGATGGCGAAATGGCAGAATGGCAGTCCCGCTACTGAGCTCTGTGTAGCTCCTCTGACGCCAAATCCTCGATTTCAGTGTTCATCCAGTTTCATCCTCTATCTCGCAATCTAAACTATCACTGTTTCTATCTATTCAATGTGAGTTCTAAACCCCTAATCGAGGCTTCCCTTTACTCTGGGACAGAAGGCGCATGTTATCTGTCTGCCATCTTGCCAGAAGTCCTTTACCTGGACTTTTAAAAAAGAATAAAACTTAGTCAAACAGACATTTCAGATAGAATAGCACTAGCAAATGCACAAGGGCCTGATACGAGCTGACACACAGACTATGAGTAGTCCTTTGGGTAGAGAGGAGTAGCAATAGGCAGAAGTTGAGAGCAGTCAAGACTGTGGTTTGATGTGTATGCTGTGGGCAGTGTTTCATTAACCTACATCTCTACGTCTCTTCTTCATCCTTCAAGTGATAAAAGAACCCTAATTTTCTTTGGGGAACCCTGTTTCCCTATTCCTTACAATCTTGGATGAGCTGTCTTTCACAGCAAGCTCCTAGAGATAGACAGTGACTCAGGAGGCCTAGTCCAGTGTTATATACCCCACTTTGTGCAGTGATTAGTTCAAGACATATGACCTAAACTTGGCCTATCAGAACCTTTCCTAAGAGTTGATGTATTGAAATTGGGATGAAGATCTTTATTCCTCTGGAATATTGAGTTGCAATGGATCATGCAGTTGTATATGGTTACCTTCTCTGGATGGCCAAAAGTTGTTTGTCAAATGATACAAAGCCACAGAAGAAAGGAGAATCCAGGGATGGAGTGAAAAAGAGCAAGAGAAGCTGAGTGCAGTGGCACATGCCTGTAATGCCAGCAACTGAGGAGGCAAAGACAGGAAGATTGCAAGTTCGAGACCAGAGGCAGTCTGTGTAACTTAGTGAGACCCTGTCTCAAAAAGTTAAAAAATGGGCTGGAGGTGAAGCTCAGTGGGACAGCACTTGCAAAGCATGCAAGTGCGAGGACCTGGGTTCAACTAGTACTACCAAAAAAAAAAAAAAAAGAGCAAGAGAAAAGAAAAGATGGAGTACTGGCAATATTCTTTGAGCCATGTGCCTGAAATTTTTAGTCAGTCCCTGGACACTCTAGTTACGTGGCTTTTACTTGAGTCACCTGAAATTTGATTTCCATTACTATGACCAAAACACTCACACAAATGTTAAATTGTGTTAAGTACTTTGGACTTTATTATCTGGACAATGAGGGAGTCTTTGAGAAGTTTGAAGCTGTAAAAAGAAATTATGTTTTAGAAAGCATAGCTGACAACAATGTAAAGAATGGATGGGATTAATGGAAGGATTGTTAGTGGGTCCAGTTATAAAGCTAGTCTAATAATCTTGACCACAAAGACCTGAACTAAGGCAATGGTAAGTGGCTATAAATAAACACATCTAAGAGGCAACACAACCTGTCTGTCAGCTTGTCGTGCTGTGGGGGCTTGTATGTTGCTGTGATGCTAAACGCTATGCCACCAGTATTTCAGATACCAGCAGGGCCATCCATGGTGATCAGGTTTCAGCTGAGCTATCAGACTAAGACAGACTAGGGAGAGGGACCTGGAAGCCCACTCCCCAGACAATTAACCATTCAAAACTCTATGAATGACAGGGAAGCACTGTCAAATATAGTGCCAGAAAACAAGCCCCCTGGCTGGAACGCATTCAAGAAACAATTGGGGAAGAGTTGCCTCCTCAAAGTAGAGAGGACCTTAACGACAAGAATGGAGTAAATCATCTGGACCTCCTTTTGCTGATGTGGCAAAATGAGAAGAAGCCCAGTGTCTGCAACATTGGGCTCGAACATAAAATGATAGTGTGCATGGCACAGTCTTGGGTAGTGTTTCATAGGGTCACTATAAATCAGATGCAACTTGATGGCACCCAACAACAAGAGGCAACTGAGTAAGGAATGTGTGTGAAAGGAAGGATGTCAGGATAATTCTTGGCTTTCTTGCATGTATTTTTAGGTTGAATGCATTGTTCCATTTTATTTTGTTTGTTGTTGTTGTTGTTGTTGTTTTTTGTTTTCTTAGATTAACCAAAGAGAGACTCGAAGAGGAGATAAATATTGGAGTGAGAGGAGTGAAGTTCATTCAGGAAAATTTTGAAACTAAGATTTCTGTGGCACACACACACAGAGATGTCAGGTACTAGTTAGTTATTTAGTGCTAATGCTTAGGACTATGAGGTGAACAGGAGGTGCAGATTTGGAAGTCGGCACTATGAGGATGGCACAAAAGCTTTTGGCATGGAAGAGGTTACCCAGAGAGTGACAAGAGGGACTTTAGGAGATGACAGTGTTGGAGAGGTAGGCCTGTGGTAGGGATGGGAAAGGAGATATTGGAGAGGTGTGAACAGAAACACAAGAGAATGATGTCCCAGAATCAAGCTATTGAGGAGGAGAAAGTATCTGGTGGTACAAAGTACCACAGAGAGGTCAAGCAAAGTAATCACTATGAAATGGCCCTGATTGGACCAAAGAAATTGGGTTCCTGGAACCAGAGCATATTTAAGAGAATATAGGAACCATGGTGACAAATCTTTTAAATCCAACTATAGGGTTTTTTGTTTTATTTTGTTTTGTTGTTGTTGTTGTTATTGTTTTTTGCCTGCGGCCTTAGCATTGTGGCATCCGATCTGATCTCATGAGATCTCAGAAGCTAAGCAGGGTTGGGCCTGGTTAGTACTTGGATGGGACACCACCTGGGAACACCAGGTGGTTTAGGCTTGGGAGAAGGACTCAGAAACCCACTCCCAAAAATCCATCTGCCATTGAAAACCCTATGAATAGCAGAGAATCACTGACAATAGTGTTTCCCCTGTTGCATGTAGGGTCTCTACGAGTCAAATAGCAACTCAATGACACCTACCTACCCATAGCTTTTTAGCAGTCGGTTGTGTATAGACTTTGCTAGATGTTATACAAAGTAGAGGTCATAACAAGCTGTGTTTTATAGAAAATATTTAGTTTTTTATTGTGAGTTCTATATTCTAACGGGAAATATCATGTGTGTGAATAAGTCATAGGCAATCTCAAGAACTCAAAAGACATATCCTCTAGAATAAGTTGCTACATTTATGCCTATCTACATAGCTCTTCCTCATCTCAGAAATTAAGTGCCTCTTACTCAGGCTTGCTTGAATTCTGGTCAAATAGCAATGGTTTACAAGACAGAGAAGGAGTTTAAATGGTGAGTTTTAGCTCAATCTAATTTCACTTAGGAGAGGAATCATGTTGGAGTTTGTTCATGTATGACTTGACATCTCCCTAGGGATCTTGTGTTGGGGAGTCACAACCACTGAATTAGATCTGAGGACAAAAAAATATGTAGCTGTATCTTAGTAAATTGTAAATAACTTTGGCACTAACAAAATGAATGAAAAGTGAAAGGAAGAGAAAAGAAAGGATAAGAGAATAGAATTGAAGTGGAAAAGGAAAAATAAAAATGAAAAGGGAGTCCTTACCATCAGAGAACATTCTTGGGACCTCAGTGAAAGAGTATCTGCAACCAGGGCATTTACAACAACAGAGGACTTGGCTGTAATTTAGACGTTGCACAGCTTTCACTGTCTTTAGACTCTTCTGGGATAAGAAGTATAAAGAAGGAAATAAATGGCCTTGCTGCCCTTTGAAACCACCAAGAGGCCTCATGCCATGAGACCCTAAACTTCCTACCATCCTAGGTATAAATTTTACCAAAGCAGAGAGAGCACATGAAAGGATAAGGCCCCTAACCATTCTGTTCTTTAGTTTTGGGGCTAGCTAATCAGCCATGGCCTGCAGCCATAACACTGTGGTATCCAATCCAATCAGATATCAGAAGCTAAGCAGGGTTGGGCCTGGTTAGTACTTGGATGGGAGACCACCTGGAAATACCAGGTGCTGTATGCTTGGGAGAAGGACCTGGAAATTCACTCCCAAAAAGCAATCAGACATTGAAAACCCTACAAATAGCAGAGAAGCACTGACAATAGTGTTTCATCTGTTGTGCACAGAGTTGCTATGAGTTGGACACTGACTCAATGGCACCTAACAACAACCAGCCATGAGCCACATATTTATTAAACTCCTTTAGGCCAAGTACTGCACAAGGTCCTGTGGATATAGAGTGCTTAGATTCCATCCACTAGAAGATCAGGACCTAACTTTATTATTTCACTTATTTGAACATGCTTTGCAGCCTAAAGCCTACCTCTTTTACTTAAAATAATCTATGATGTTAGATTAGTCCTTTATTTTGTGCCTCGGTTTACTTAACTGTAGAATGGTAGTAATATTACTATCTTGTAGTCCCACTGTGAAGGTTAAATGAGCTAGAATGTTTAAAGCATCAAGGCCAGCTCCTTGCCTGTGCTAGTCACTCAGTTAATTACTATCATTTTCACTATTCTAAGGAACTTTTCCTTGGATTTTTTGCCTGAGACTAGGATTTTATCTTGTCCAACTGAATGAAACTACTTGCAGTTGCTGCAAGAGAAAGCCCCACACCATGTCAAAGATTCTTAATAAATCCTCAGCCTGGCCCTGCCTTCATGAGTACAACTTCCAGTGTCTTGACCTTCCCATTTCATGACTGCTTGGGAAATGAGGGAGGATATATAAAATGTTTTCCCTACTGTTTCTAGAGATATTTTTGCTTCTTACTGAAAATGGAATGTTTTTCCACATGGTCACACTCTCAACTTTGATATAGCTCCCAAGATAAATCATTGAAGCAACTCTCATCCTCCAGATGTGAACTCTACTTGGGTGGTTATGTGCATATTTTTGGTACTTGAGACAAGAATCTCATGATCAAAACAACAGCATGATACAGTGAAGCTGTTAACACCTTCATTTCCTACCTCAGATGGGTTCAGAGGATTCCAGTAAGTTCTCAAGCCTGTTATGGAAATATAAGAATAGAAAACATGCTGCATTACTTTGCAAGGTTTACCAGTAACCATGTGAATGAAGCACACTGACCTCATACTTTCATGTAAAGTACTATAGATACCAGAACTGATGAAGGCAAAGGATGGAATGAGCCAACCAAGAGCTAAGCAGGGAACTGCTGATAGCATGTTTTGATATCCAGCCTGTCTCTGACTATTAACCTTGCAGATCATCCTTGTTCATCCTTCTGACTCTCTGAGTAAGACTTCTTTCCATTAGCAGTTTCATAAACTGGGAACTTCAACAGGATACCTGCAAGCAAACCATTATATACACTCACAGTTAGCAGGTTGCTCTATGAGGATACCACCCATCATTACTCTTATCCTGGTTATGTTTGCATCTTCCCTCAGTCCTGAGATTCCACTCATCCATCCATTTTAGTTGTCTAATTATACAGGCCCCCACAGAGTTAATCAAGGAGGCATACATAAGGTCCAGTTACAGGCCTAGCACCATGTGCCTTCTATTGTGGATATAAAAGAATACTGTGACTTAGTCCCTTTCTGTGAAATTTTAAGAACAAAATGAACACATTCAAGGCAATTAAAGAGCCATGAGGTGTCTGTGTAATAATGCACACTTTCATAATGGTGATCCAGAAATAAAAAACTTCAAGGTGAATTTTAGTACTTGCTGGAGAGAACCTACAAAAGAGGAGTTCAGCTGCACCTTAGAAGATTAATAGTTTTAGAGAAGAAACAAAGAGGAGGGTGTTTCAAACAGTGGAAACACAAAACAAAGGCCAAAGTATGCCTAGAGGTGTGTGGGGCTGAAGAAGAAGAGAAAGGAGATGGGTAATGCCAGTGGCAGTGAGAGTTACAGCCCAGAGTTTCTGCCTAACCTAAGGAGTTCTCCTTGTGGGGACTGTGGGGCGTCGCCCTGCCGCTGGACTCGCTCCGGCCGTGAGCAGGGACCAGGAGCCAAAGACCCATCTTCTGGTGAGGGGGAGCTGGGCACTCAGGAGCCGCACCACCCATAAAGGAGGCTTATGCCCACAGCTGCTCTGAGAAGCCTTGAGAAAGGCAGGCTCAGAAGCTTCTGCCCATGGCTGCTCTGAGAAGCCTTCAAAAAGGCAGGCTCAGAGGCTTCTGCCCAGGGCAGCTCCTTGCTTCTTTTCTTCCCAATGAAGACTCCAAGTGCTCTGAAACAATAGCTCTTTATTTCTTCCTTGTCTGTCCTGGTCGATGGAATGGACCCAGACTGCTCCGTGTATCACCCTTATATACTCTTCTGGGGCTTGCCGGGGACCAATTAGAGGCAGTTACCTCATACGGGTTTTGGCCAATCAGAGGGCATATTCAAATTTGGTTTTATAGAAGTAGCCAATCAGGGGTGGTTCCAGAGTGGTCCAATCAGGAGCCGTTCTGGGGTTTGGAAACAGCCAATCAGTGTCAAGGGGCTGGAAGCAAGGGAATAGATGCCAGAGCCATCTTGGGGAGCTCGACGACCCTGAGTTCCAGGATGTAGGGCAAAGATGACTGCCTGGGGAATAAGCCTCAGTCCTCCAAGGGAGCCTAGATAGGCCCTGGGGCAAACTGACTCTCTAGGCAGTGCCCTACAGGGGACCTTCACTCAGGTTGAACCAGATCCTTGGCTTTGTTGCAGAGATGACTTTCAGGGAGAGTCAGAGAGTGAACAAAGTTAGTGAACTTAATAGTACATGTCTGAGATATGGATGTTGTTGTTGTTAGGTGCCATCGAGTCGGTGTCTGACTCATAGTGACCCTGATAGGGTTTTCAATGGCTGACTGTTTCGGGATTGCCTTAGGAGTGGATTGCCAGGTCCTTCTCCCATTTTTGCAGTGCTGGGAATTGAACTTGGGACCTCAGAGACTGCGGCGCAGCGCTCTACCAACTGAGCTAAATCCTAGCCTGAGATATGGATACAGGCTTCTAAAGAGAAAAAAGAGTGCTTATGTGTCTTCACAATGGGGAGGGGGGGAGAGAGAGAAAAAGAAAGAGAGGGAGAGAGAGATTCTGTGGCTTTACAAGGTACATTGTTAAGATTTAAGGAGGTGCCAATATGATAAAATGAGATTATAGTGTGGCCAGGGGGTGCATTGTATAGGTTTATAGATTAAGAGAAGAGTCACAAGGGAGTTGTCTAAGCATACATTGACTGTAAACTTGGCCTATAATCCTGTTTGTGAGATTTTTAAAAACTACAAGGTTATAGAGAAAGTAAGGTTAAAGTCAAAGGTCACACACATTTCAACTGTAGGTATAGCTCTTTTAACATTTTCATTTGAAAATATCTCCAAAAATAATATTTCTATGCAGGCCCCACAGCAGTTTTCTTTTTGGTTATGCTGGAACTCATGACTCTGGGCTGATGAGATTTAGAACAGATACTGAGGTGAAGGCTCCTTTCCTTCCTGTGTCCCTGAGATTTCCCTGTTTTTCTATCCTGCCTTAGACATTATGATGAAAACAAAGGTATCTAACAACAACAATAACAACCCTCAGAGTCTAGCCATCCTTCATTGTACATCAGAACCCCTCTGTGAATTCCAAGGATCTCCTTTGAAAGAGGCAACTGAGAGTGCTGTCCATGGAGCTGCATGAAGCTGGAAGGAACCCCCAGAGAACTAGAGACTGCATTTTCCTTATTATTACAGTTGTAGGGGAATCCTGGTACAGGATGCTCTCATCTTCCTATACTCTTCTCTCTCCCTCCCACCCCATGCCATCATCACCATTCATCATCACAAGTATTTGCCCACACCAAGAAGGGCATGAGTAGTCCAAGCATGTGCCTCACCAAGAATAAAAACTTGAAGTGTTAGCTGCTTTCCATAAGGAATATACATAGTTAATACTTACAGCATCAGTGTGCAAGAGTTCCAGTTACTCCATATTCTTGTCAACACTCATTATCGTTTATCTTTTTAATAATATCCATCCTAACAGGTGTGAGAAAATATCAGCTGTGTACTTTACAAATATTTTCCTTCAGTTCCATAGATTGTCTCTTTGTTCTACTGTTTCCTTTATTGTCAAAGGCTTTTCAGATTGATGCGGTCTCGTTTTTCAATTTTTTCATTGGTTACCTGTTCATCTGAGGCCTGAGAAAAATGAAAATCATTGCCCAGACCAATGTCATGAAATTTTCCTTCCATGTTTTCTTATAGTAGTTTTACAGTTTCAACTAGTATACTTAAATCTTTAATAAATTTTGAGTTGATTTTCTAATATGATGTGAGATAAGAGTCTACTTTCATATTTTTACATAAGAATACTCATTAGTTCACTTGTCTAATAGTTTTCCAGTTCCATGCTGTTTTCATTACGAGAACTTTGTAGTGTAGCTTGAAAATAAGTATGATGCCTCCAGCTTTCTTCTTTTTATTCAATACTGTTTTGACTATTCTGGGTCTTTTTTGGATCCATATGAATTTTAGGATTTTTTTTTTCTGTTTCTGTGAAAAACATCATTGGGATTTTAATGGAGATTACCTTGAATCTCCCCCACACGTCTGTCAGTTTGCCGCACTGTGGGGGCTTGTGTGTTGCAATGAGGCTGAGAGCTCTGCCACTGTAACCTCAGACATGAGCAAGGTTACCCATGGTGGACAGGTTTTCAGCTGAGCTTCCAGTCTAAGACAGACTAGGGAGTAGGACCTGGCGAGCCACTCCCGAAAAAACTAGCCATTGAAAACCCTAAGAATTGCAAAGAAACACTGTCAGACATAGTGCTGGAAAATGAGCCCCCCAGGTTGGAAGGCACTCAAAAGACTACTGGGGAAGAGTTGCCTCCTCCAAGTAGAGTCTACCGTGATGACGGAAATGGAGTAAAGCCCCAGGGACCTCCATTTGCTGATGTGGCACGACTCAAAATGAGGAGAAACAACTGAAAACATCCATTAATAATTGGAACATGGAATGTACATAGTATGAATCTAGGAAAATTAGAAATCATTAAAAGAGAAATGGAGTGCATAAACATTGACATCCTAGGCATCAGTGAGTGAAAATGGACTGGCATAGGCCATTTTGAGTCAGACAGTCATATGGTCTACTATGCTGGGAATGATAAACTAAAGAGAAATGGGGTTGCATTCATCATCAAAAAAGACATTTCAAGATCTGTCATGAAATATAATGTTGTCAGTGATAGAATAATATCCATATGCCTACAAGGAAGGGCAGTTAATATGACTATTATTCAAATTTATGCACCCACCACTAAGGCCACAAATGAAGAAAGGGAAGACTTTTATCAACTTCTGCAATCTGAAATAGATCAAACATGCAATCAAGACATACTGATCATCACTGGTGACTGCAATGCAAAGGTTGGAAACAAACAAGAAGGCTCAGTAATTGGAAAATATGGTCTTGGTGACAGAAACGAAGCTGGAGATTGCATGATAGAATTTTGTCAGACCAATGACCTTTTCATTGCAAATACATTTTTTCAACATCATAAATGGAGACTATACACATGGACTTCACCAGATGGAACATACAGGAATCAAATTGACTACATATGTGGAAAGAGATGATGGAGAAGCTCTATACAAAATGTCAAAACAAGACCAGGTGCTGACTGTGGATCAGATCATCAACTCCTCATATGCAAGTTCAAACTGAAGCTGAAGAAAATTAGAACAAGTATACGAGAGCCACAGTATGACCTTGAGTATATCCCACCTGAGTTCAGAGACCACCTCAAAAATAGGTTTAATGCATTAGACACAAGTGATAGGAGACCAGAAGAGTTGTGGCATGACATAAAAGATATCATTCAAGAAGGAAGCAAAAAGTTCTTAAAAAGACAAGAAAAAAAGAAAAGACCAAATTACATGTCAAAAGAGACACTGGACCTTGCCCTCAAATGTTGAGCAGCTAAAGTAAAAGGAAGACATGATGAAGTTAAGGAACTAAACAGAAGATTTCAGAAGGCAGCTCGAGAAGACAAAAACAAATATTATAATGACATGTGCAAGGAGCTGGAAGCAGAAAACCAAAAGGGGAGAACACACTCTGTGTTTCTCAAGCTTAAAGAAGTGAAGAAAAAATTCAAGCCTCGAGTGGCAGTAGTGAAAGATTCTACAGGGAAAATATTAAATGATGCAGGAAACATCAAAAGAAGATGGGAAGAATACACAGAGTCATTATACAAGAAAGAATTGGTAGATGACCTACCATTCCAAGAGGTTGCATATGAAGAGGAACCAATGGTGTTGAAGGAAGAAGTGGAAGCTGCCTTGAAAGAACTGGCGAAACACAAAGCTCCAGGAA
>VMDO01039774.1:0-12441 GCA_007922755.1 Pedetes capensis
TAGCTAAGAGCATAAGTGAAATCTACTTGACATAAAACAATATTATATTTAGGAATATGTACTTCTGCTAGAATTTGGTTCATGAGATCTATTGGTCTATGGCACAGAAGCTTTAAACTGACTATATAGTGGACAAGAGCAATGAAACTAACCTGCAGTGTTGCTTGCCTAGCATTTTGGCTAGCTCAACTTGATTTTGATTAGAATCAATTTTCCCTTTTTTAAAGTATCCATTTTTATTGAATAAAATATTGTTTTAGGAATTCCCATTTTACATATTATAAGTCCGTACCTATCCAGGTTGTTTTTAGTGACTTGGCAAAATAGAAATGTGTACACAAAAATTTTCTGATGCTTTGATCACCTTCAACAGAGTACTCTGATGCAGTTTCTACACTAAAGAAAATTACTGCTGAAAGATAAAATTGAAACCAGTTGGAATCCAAATCCGGAGAACAGAGACAATGTAACTCTGGTTGTTTCCCATTGAGCTCAGCCAGCAACAAAACAAATTGAGATACTCAATAATATTTTTATGTACATAAAGTAAGAGAACTGTATTATATGAAACTTAAAGGTTGGATTTGTGTGTGTTTTTGTAGAATTCAGTTTTTCATCTTATCATAAACCAGCATATCCCAAGTGAAATATCACCAGACACCATAGATCCTTATGCTTTCTAATTCAACGCCAATAATAATGGAAAAGTAAAAATTAATTTAAGAAATTTTAAGGTTGGTTTGTATTTGTGGTCTTTTTACATGTACACATATGATAAAATCATATGAGAATACATGGGGAGTACAACAAAGGACACTTATAGTTTGGGGTCAAATGACTGATTTCAGTAGATTGGCATACTGAAAATGACCAGTGTAAATGTGTTTGATTATGTGAATGCTGTTTGAAAATCAGAATTATGTCAGTCAATAATTATTGCAGGATACTTCTAGATACTGTTTTACAAGGAAGTATTAAACATTTACTTACATTTTAAAAAGTGGAAGCAGGAATAAATTGACTTCAGTTGCAAAACAAAGGGGATAAGGGACCAGATACTTATTGAGCATCTATTATGTCAGGCAGGGCTATGATTTAGCTCAGTTGGTAGAGCACTGCTCTGCAGTCTTTGAGGTCCCAGGTTTGATTGCCAGCACCACAAATATGGGAGAAGGATGACATTTCATTAGAACACTGCTGTGCTTATTCATTTACTTCTTATTTCTGGGTGCATTCACTCTAAAATGGCAGAGTTGAGCTCTTGCAGCAGAGATTATATGATCTACAAAGCTTAAACTATTTGCTATTTGGTTCTATACAGAGAAAGTTTAGTGTCATTTATATTACTGGAACTTTTACATATGTGTTCCACTTATTTCTCATAACCCGCCTATGAAATAAATAACAGTGCCCACATGGTATAAGTTATCTAAATTTCTTATGCTTGAAAAATGACAAATTAGCTTTCTTGCTAATACCTATATTTACATAGTCCTGAACTCTCACTTACATTATTCTTAGAACTTGCATCAAGTGCTTTTCAAAGGCTCTTCTGGTTGATTCTGAGATTTGGAGAGGGGCAGTGGAAATGTTTAGAAATTAGTTAGGTATTATTTTTTGTCTTAGAGTTCATCATGCCTATTCTTTCTCTGAGCATGTGACTCTACTCTGAACAACCACTTTTTTTTTTAATCCAAAGGCTCCTCTGAGTGGTTGGCACCCTCACATAATTTCTAACCCTCTCATTAATAGTCTTTGTTCATAAGTTACTCAAGTATTTGTTTGCCAGGCTGGACGAGGTAGAAATGGAGAACACATCCCAATCCATTGCTCTATTTCTAGTGTCCAGTGTTTACATTCCCTTGCAACCAGCAAAATCAGTCAATCAATCAATCAATAACACCCAGCACCTCCTACAGAGATCACCAACCCGCAAGCTCAGAATTCCAGTTTGGGTAAATGAAGATACCAAGCCATGTATAAAGAAAAGACACCTTAGTTTTAATTTAGTTCTCAGAAAGGAACTGCAAAACTCCGATGTTGCAACTCTAATGCTCAATGTGACTATTTGGAGATGGGGCCTCTAAGGAAGTAATTAAGATTAAATGAAGCTGTAAGAGTGGGGCCCTGATCTGATTGGATTAGAGTCCTTATAAAAAGAGACCTTAGAGAGCTCTCTCTCTGTCCAATGCACACAGCAAGGAAAGACCAGATGAGCAAACAGTAAGATGATGGCTGCCTAAAATCCAAGAGAAGAGGTCTCACAATGAAATCTGCCTCAATAGTACCTCCCACCTCTAGAATTGTGATGAAATAAATTTCTTTTAAGCCACCAGTCTGTGTTATTTTATTATCGTAGCCCTAGCTTAGTTGCTAGGCAAATCCATCCAGTACGATGCCTGGTAGTAGTTGTATGTATACTTTTAATCAGTACATATAAACAATATTTTTCCCTGGTAATGTGATTCTAGGGCTAGAAATAAATTCAAGGAACCAAGTGCTGTGGTGCACACTTGTAATCCCAACAACAAGGGAAGTTGAGATAGGAGGATTGTGAGTTTGAGGCTGCAGGTAGCCTGCCCAACTTAGCAAGACCCTGTGTCAAAATAAAAAAGGAGCTGGAGGTGTGGTTTAGTGTTGGAGCTGTTGCCTGGCATGCACAAGGCTCTGGGTACAATCCTCCAGTACTGCAAATAAATAAGTAAATAAACAAAAAAACAAAAAAATAAACAAATAAAAACCAAGGAAACTATTACATAAGCATTATACCTGATGGCCCCTATCTTCATTTGTAGGGACTATAGTTCTCCCCAAGTCTCCCCAGCTGGTACAGAAAATCACCAGGGGTGGCTCGCTTCCATGTATAATGTCTAGGTAGTCCTTGACTTCCTTATGCTTTTTATATACTTCTCTTTCTTTTCCTTTTGCTTTTTTTTGTGGGTGCTAGGGACTTAACCCAGGGTCTTGCACATGTTAGGCAAGTATTGTACCACTGAGCTACACCCCCAGCCGTGCATATTTAACTTTCAGTGTATCCTTTGCAGACATTATAACTCATTGAAACTTTTTTATGGAACTCTTAAATTGCCTTTTATACAAAGAATTTGGACATTTTTATAGACAAGACTCTTTTGTATACCAACCAACAATTATACTTCTGCAGCATTGCTATTTTTATATATCCAGGAAATGTTTATGCAGATATTTTAATTTTTTATTGAAGTTTTATATTCATTTACAAATCATAAGTAATGAATAGGAAAACAGATGGATTGATATCAGTGATAAGAAATGTAAGTGCCACTTAGCATAATGTCCTCAGGCTTATTCATGTTATCACAAATGCCAGAATTTCCTTTCTTTTTAAGGCTGTATAATATTCTGTTGTGCATTATTTTTTCTTTAAATTTTTGATACAGGGTCTTGCTAGGTTTTACGGGCTGCCTCTGGTCTTGAGCTTGCAATCTTCCTGCCCGAGCCTCAAAAGTAGCTGGAATTACAGGTGTGTGCCTTGGCACCCAGTTATGTATATATACCACATTTTAAAAAGTATATTCATCTATTGATGTATCCTTAGGCTATTTCCTTATTTTGCCTATTGTGAATAATGTTGCAATAAACATCGGAGTGCCAGGCACAAAAAGATAAATACTGCATGATCTCATTATATGTAGAACCTAAAAGTAGAACTTATAGAAATAGAGATTAGAATGGTAGTTATCAAAAGTGGGAAATGGAACATAAGAAAAGGAGAGATGCTGATCAAAGGGTACCAAGTTTTAGTTAGACAGGAAGAATATGTTTTACTGAGGTAGTGTACAGTGTGATGACGATAGTTAATAATGGTGAATTGTATATTTCAAAATTGCTAAGAAGAGTAGATTTTCAGTGTTGTCACTACAAAAAAGTGATAAATAGATGAGGTGAATAGATATGTTAACTAGCTTGATTTAGTCATTCCACAGTGCATACATAAAACATTACATTGTATGCCCTAAATATATACAGTTACTCAATTAAAAATAAAACAAATATCGACATCAACCATAATACAATTGTGAAGAAGATGAAATTCCTTTGCCATGTTTAAGGCAGTGTAACTTTCATCCTCACTACCACCACTCATGACATGTGTTTCTTAAAATTTGTTTGTATTTGTATTTTACTATACATTCTAGTATGCCTTTAGGCTTCTAGGTCTAAGTCACCATTTAGGGTCTGTCATTTTGCTACTCCTCTATTCTGTCTTTTGGTGCTACTTGAAAGCTTGGATTATATTTCTATAATGCAACTTCAAGTTGAGAAATTATATTTCCCCCAACTTGTGCCACAGGGCATTTCTGTACTATGGACTCATATATTAGAGCCATTTTAGTGGTGCAACCCATTTGCTTCTTTTTCATTTTGGTTTGAATTAGTAATAATTTACATGTTTCTAAATTCAAGAGGCAGAAAATAGTATGAACAATTTAAATAGAAATGTCTTCCTTTTACCTGTGTCCCCAGCTCCTCAGTGAGTTCCTTCTCTTGAACCCTCATAAACCAATTATCTCTCCAAGATCCCACCTGTCAACAGCATTGCACCAGGTATTAAGTTTCCAGTATATAAACTTAGGTGGCACATTCAAACCATGGCATTATCCTTCAAGAAACATTTTATGCATAGACCAGGCAATACATAGGAGTATTCTTTCCTCTTTTTTCCTATAATTGGTAGCATATATTGCATAGTCTCTATAATTTATTTTATCTAACAGTGTTTAGAAGGTCATTCTATACCATTTCATAAAGAGCTTCTGTGGGTCTCCTTCTCTGTACTGGCTGGGTCTCGGGGCAGGAACTCCACATAAGCTATTGAGACCCGCAGGATTGGGTGAGTGCAGGTCAGTGAGAAGGACTTCGGGAAGCCTTCTACAAAAGAACTATCTACAAACTTTATTTTACAGCAAGGTGGCACAGCTTGTACAGATCTGAGGGTCTTCTCCGCTGAGATGATGAGTCCTCTGCATCGTTTCCGCTCCCGATGGTTGTCCTCGCCGGTCCTCTGTGTTGGTCTCTCTTCGTTGTCTTCCCTCACCCTCAAGAGGGTATAGAGGGTTCTTCTTAGCTTGCTAGATGTCCTCTTGCTTGCTAGAAGTTTTCAGGGATTGTCTTTGATGTCTCTCATGGGAAGGGATGGTGATTATGAGGATCAGGAATGATGATGTTGGACAAGCCCTGCTTGTATACCCAAGTTCTAAATGCTATATGAGGCTTGTCCAATTAGATGGTAGCTCATGGGTAGGGCATGGCCAATCAGGGGATGGAGGGGGTTAAACTGTTAATTAGGGACTGTTAGGGTTGTTGGAGACTGTTGGGGGGAGTAGTTTGAGCTAGGGTTCAGGTTCAGGTCAAAGTTAGGCTTTAGGGCTCAAGGTAGGCCAAGGCTAAACCTTGGCCAAAGTGTCTCCATCTTGATACTTTATTTCTATCTCCCTTGGGGCCACCCTATAATTCCCTTCAAGCTTCCTTCATCATTGATACAGAAGCAGAGTAATCCCTCAAGTGGATTTTCCATAGTTTAATTAAATAGTCTCTTTCTGATAAGCTCTGGGGTATTTAAAAGTTTTTACTATTATATATAATGCCAATGTACCACAAAAATATGTCTCCCATTGATGAACATTATAGCCTTTTGCTATTAAAATATTAATCCATGTAACTTTATACACAGGTCATTTTGCACCAATGGGTATACATGTTTTTGTTGTTGTTAGGTGCCATAGAGTTGGGTCCAACTCATAGGGACCCTATGTACACCAGAACGAAACACTTCCCCACTCTGTGCCAGGCCTGGTACTGTGTCAGTGCTTCTCTGCTATTCATAGGGTTTTTAATGTCTGATTGTTTTGGGATTGCTTCAGGAGTAGATTACCACATGCTTGTCCCATTTTTGCAGTGTTGGAGGTTGAACCTAGGGCCTCAGAGAGCGCAGAGCAGCACTCTACCAACTGAGCTACACTCCAGCCCTGTGACTGTACATATGTAGGGCAAATTCCAAAATAACAAGAGTACCTATTATTTTCCATAACAGATATAGGTCCTAGTGTGTAATATTCAACAGTAACTAGTTCTTCTTTTTAAATGAGGTTACATCTTAGTGGAAGGTATGGACAACACACAAGTAAGACATGTACTATATCAGGTCGTGATAATTGCTGTGAAGAAGAATGCAGCAGGCAAAGGGAATAAAGAGTGCCAAGAGGGAGGAGGTACAATTTTTTTTTGAGTGTGGTACTGTGAGTTGAACCCAGGACCTCACAGATACTTTGCCAGTGCTCTACCACTGGGCTGCATCCCAGCCCATTTCTATTTTGAGTGAGGGTCTCGCTCAGTTACACAGGTTGCCTCTGGCCTTGAACTCATGATCCTCCTGCCTCAGCCTCTCGAATCTCTGGGATTGCACCCATGTACCACTATGCCTGAGAGGAGCTGCAACTTTTAACTACATCTTTAGGGAAGTACTCTGTGAGAGAATGACATAGAACAAAGATAAGAAAGAAGTGAGGGATGACCTGGGGATGATAGAGTGTGAAGTGCAAAGGCACAACTGTGAGAAGTCGATTTGGAATATTTGAGAAACAGAGAGGAAGCAATGTTCCTGGAGTGAAAAGACTGGAGTAGGAAATGAGGTCAGAGTAGCAAAGGAGAGGGCATGAAACAAAGTAAGGTACTCTAGGGTGTTGGAAAGACTTCTGCTTTTGCTCTGATTAAGACAGGAAACCACTAGAGAGTTCTTAACACAGGAAGAACATTAATTAATTAATTTTCAGGCTAGAATGAAGGATGCAAAAGTGGGAATGGAGACTCATTGTGAGGCTACTATAGTACCCCAGGATGTAAATGGTGGTGGATTGAAACACTTTGGTAGAAGTAGAGGTGATGAGAAGTGATCAAATGTTGGATTTACTAAAGAGTGGGATGTGAACTGTGAGAAAGGTGACTCAGTGATGATTCCATTTCTGTAATCTCGATTGGTTAGGATTGAGGTGTTGTTTGTTGAGATGGAGAATACTATGGGAGGAGCAGATTGGGGAGTTATGACCATGACTTTGGTTTACGATATGCTCAATTCGAGAATCTTATTACGTAACAGCAGAGATAGCCAGGAAATGAGAAGTAACTAGTACAGCAGCCTGTTTTAGGATAAGTAGTTTCCCAGTGGCATCATTTGAATAAATCCTTGATGGACTCTATCACACTGACTTTTAGACATGCTCAAATTTGCTTGAAACTGAGACTGAAAAATCCTCCATGGTTAAGTTGAGACCCTGGCTACCAATATTTCAGCGTGGTGTTTTGTTTAGTCTTGCTCAGTAAGGTAAACTGCATTTAGTGTTAAGCTAAACTGAGCTCAGGATTTGCACCCATCTAAGACTGACCACATCAAATCAGGAAAGCCTTTGTGTGATGAATACCCAAACCCTGTTCTCAGTAAGAAATGCCCTGTTGGCCCAGCAGTACTGGTATTTAGCATTGTATTTCCGACTCTTATGCATTTCTTAGTACTCCTCTGTGTTTGACACACCAAACTCATGGAGTTTATTACTTGACTCATTTGTGACATGAATTATGAAATTTAACATACAGGAAGTTTTCCAAGTAGAGGGGATAGTCAGAAAAATAACACTTGCTTCATGGAAAGCCAGACACAACACGTGGGTAAAGGGACAGATTCTAGCTTGAATAAGGTACCTCATATAGGTAAATGCTAAGCAAATTCTGCTTTGAGGTAAGAACCATATTTCAACTGGGTTTTTAAATTACCACTTGAAACAAGGAAAATTTGTCCCCCAAATCCTAAGACATTTTTATGAGTCCTTCCTAAAATATACATTACTTGCTGAGCTATTGAGGCCCATTTGAAAATATACAACATTAGCTATGCACATTGTTAAACATAGTGTTCTGGTGACATTTAGCAGTGTTCAGTAATTGGCTTAATGAACAGGTGTACACGTATATTAGTTATGCAGATGTTAATTTGCAGGAACATGTGCTTCCTGATTTGGGGGGGTTCTTGTATAAACTACAACTAGTACGATTTGTTCCTTAATTAGGAAATCATTACAAAGTATGTGTGTGTGATTCCCACCATTAGAACCATCAGTCTTGTTTAATGTGCTCTGAACTTCAGGAACACTCCCGATAATGCCGTTCCTATTGCTTCAGGTACTACACAGGTGTCAGGATGAAATCTACTTTTCTGCAGGATGGCTTACTGTTGCAGCTGTGTGTGACATAGAAAAGAGAAGCTTCACAACTGTACTATGTAGTGTGTGAGGGGACACAGAAAAGCAATCTCTTACTGCATATTGCATCAGCTTTCTCTCTCAGGGTTTGGAAACAAATGTGCTGTTTCTCACAAAACAGACTCAAAAACAACTGAACAAAAAATTGTGGATGCTTACCAAACTGACTAATCTTTACTTGCAGTTTTTATTATTCTCATTTGTATTGTTTGTGATGCCTGTCTACACTTGATCGTAGGCATTTTCAAGGGCATCTCTATAGACTAAAAAAATTATGTCATTTAATCATGATTTTTATTTCTATGTTGAAAAACTAGAAATTTACAAAGGCTAATATAGCAGACACCCATAGAGCACCCACTTTTAATAAACAGATGAGAATGAACAGATGTTAACATTAGTCATATTTATTACAGATTTTTGTATTTAAAGAAATAAGATATTTGTGGTAAAGTTAAAGTTTCCAAGGCTCTACCTGTTTCAGGATCACACTGTGCGCCTAAGGCAACCACTGTTATTAATCTGCTGAGGATCTAGAAAGATTTTTGTAATTTTATTTCTCATATAGTCATTCACAAATGACACATATTAGTAGTCTGTTTTATTTTTAATTTAGACGAATGCTATTCTAGTGTGCATGCTAGATTCTGCAATTTCTATTTTTCCACTCCAGGTTATATTTGGGATCTATCCTTATTGAAATATTTAGCTATAATATACTTGCTGGTAAATGCTGTGCCGCATTGCATTATATTAACATACGATAGTTTATCCATTCTATGACCTTTGGACATGTTGGTTATTTCTAATTTTTGTGTTGTAAACATTGCTGCAGTGAATATGTTTGTTTCTTACCTGTTTTAGCCTACAGTTTGAGTTCTAATTATAGTAAGTACTCCCTCAAATAGACGTTAATAAATGCTTATTTTAAGATTGTTGACTACTTTTAGTGCCCTTTTCGGCATAATCAAATTCTTAGTTCTCCTGATCATCGTGAATAACTGGTATTATGAGACCTTGTTTGTAAATAAAGCTTTAAGAAGCTTAAGGATGGAGCCCATTTTGTTATTGTTGCTATTGTTATTTCTTATGTTTTTTGAGACAAAGTCTTATTATGTAGCTCAGGCTGGTCTTGAACTCACAATCTTCCTGGCTCAGTGTTGGGGTTACAGTTGATTTTTTAAATTTGCATTTCTCTGATTATTGGTGAAGTGGAACAGCTTTTCATTCCTATCTTAATTACATGGATGAGTGGATTTTTCTGTTCCTTGGATTCCTCATATGGCAGTGGTAAGTACCTGTCATATAAGGTAATATAAAACATAAGTTAGTGCCAGATACAGAGAAGATATTTAATAAAAGTTTAATAAAAATCAGTTGTAGTTGAGTGCTGTGGCACATGCCTATAATCCCAGCAACTCTGGATAGTAAGAGTTGAAGTAGGAGGATCATAGATTCAAAGCTAGAGGCAGTCTACACAACCTACCAAGACCTTGTCTCAAAAATAACAAAAAAGCTGAGGGTGCAGCTCAGTGATAAAGTACTTGCCTAGCATATGTCAGGCCCTGAGTTCACTCCCACAGTATTGCAACAAGCAAACAAATAAACCCAAATGATTGCAATGATTGTAGTGGTGCTTATTCCTGGTATTACTATTATTCCTCTATTGTGTGTTGTATGTTTCTATATCTGTCTATCCTACTTTGTCCATTTTCCCATCAAGTTTGTGTATTTCCAGAAATGCTACAATAAAAATTTAAAAATGAGCCTGGAAAATAACAAACAAAAAATCATTACAGCTACCATAAGCCGAAATGATAGATTTTCTCTACCTGCCACTGTCATTCTTGCCTTCCTTGTCATATTATCAAGTTATCAATCAAAATTAAGGTAATACCTCTTTCAGCAAATAAATTAAAAATCATTTCCATGTATCTAGAATGAATTGTGGATTTATGTCCACATAGATAAAATGTGCGTTTAGGTATATGTAGATCACAATTCTTATGTTTACATGATATATCTAAAAGAATGGCTAAACAATAACTGGTTAGATATACATATGTGTATGCGTGAAGTTTCATAAATTCTGGATGTGTTTTTGAATACTGTTACTCTTAGTTTATTTACCCTGGCTTTGTGTCTAGTGTAGGATGTGTTTTATTCCTCCATATATTGTTTATAATATGATATGACACATCGTTTGATGCTAATTCAAAATTACAATATTCCCTAGTGTGGAACTGTGTCGTATAATAACAGAAAGAGAATTCACTGAGCAATATGCATGTATTCTTCCTAGCTATATTATTATGACTAGAGAAAATGATAAATTTTAGATGCTTTTTGAAGATATTTCTTTAATTAATAGTTTACATATGACTATGAAACATGAGTATTTAAGTCATATTCCAGTATATGCTCATATTAGGTTAATGTATAGTAGATATTTAACATTTTCTGGATGAATGAATGAAGGACTATTACTGATTCTGACTCCAGGAGTCTATCTCACCATAATTTTGACATAAAGTAGTTATACATATATTATTGTTATTTATGGTTAGTTATCAGTATGTAAATCACCCAATATCTTAATAGTTGCTACAAATTATAAACATCTTGTCACATGTTCTGTGTGTCCAGTGCAATAGCAGAAATTAACAGGAGATTCCTTAACATTGCCTAAATTAGACTGGGGAAAGTATATAACCGTGTTTACTTTATACTGATAAGCATCCATCAGTTGTAAAGTAATAAATTTATAGTACAGTTGCCTGTGAAAATCCATGTACTAAAGGAAATGAAAGAATACTCAGTGGGCATTTTATCTTAGATAATGAGTATCTTGATGTTAACATATCTTTAATAATAATATAAATGTCTTTATTGTTAGCATAATTATCTTCCTATAGACAGGATTTTTTAATATTTCATTATTATGCTCTCAATTAGCTGTGCCAATTTGAGCACTCAATCCATTGGATTCAAACCCAGATGCAATATGATTTTTCATTTCCACAGGGAACATCACATTTGACTGGAGTTTCAATAGAAACCTTATGACCTTAGGACAATTGATTACAAAGTGAATTCATGAAGTTTTTGTATTGAAACTTATATCTTTTATCTCATCCGAGTAATTTTAAGTAATTATAGAATTGCTATAATTTATTTGCCTTCACATATACCAACCTGGCATCCGATCCCATCAGATCTTGGAAGCTAAGCACGGGCCTGGTTAGTACTTGGATGGGAGACTCCTGGGAACACTAGGTGCTGTAGGCTTGGGAGAAGGACCTGCCAGCCTGCTCCTGAAACAATAAACCTTTGAAAACCCTATGAATAGCAGAGAAGCACTGACCATAGTGCTGGACATGGCACAGTGTCAGAGAGTGTTTTATTCTGTTGTACATCGAGTCTCTACGAGTCAGGTCCGACTCAATGACACCTAACAACAACATAATTTATTTAAGTTTGGAAGCATTGGAAACACATATGGAATAAAATCATTCTAGGACTAATGACATTTTGAGGTCATTGTGAAAGCAAGCAATTTTTAGCATATGAAGCCTTTACTACTATAGGGATACTTGATGTCTCATTGCTATTTGAATTTTCTATTTATCTGAGCCTCTGGTTGTGATCTCTAAGGAATACTTTTAAAAGAAGATAGGCCAAAGGCAATAATAGCCACTGGTCAATAGCTACTTATCATGGGAGAAACATGATTGTTTTTGAAAGCCTGTCTAGTTAAGGAACTATTTTACTTGCTATACTATAGTGATTCTCAAAGCAGCAGGGCTCACTCATGGAATTCTTGTCACCTTTTGAACCCAGGATTTAGGCCAAGTTATATAACTGTGAGCTACAGATAGTTAGGATGCCGAATTTTAATTTTAAACAATTTGTTCATTTGAAAAGGGGAGAGGTTCTAGATTATATTTTAATGAAAAAAAAATGCTAAACTATGAAGTTAGACTAAAGAGCATTATATATGCCTGGATTAGCCAAGAGCCTATACATTTGCAGAATAATCTTAATATATTCTTTATGCTACAGCATCTTCTTCATTCATGTTTTTGGTTAGTTTCCTAGAGTGGAGTTTAAGACATATAGAGAAATTAAGAAGATTTTCTTGACTATTTCC
>VMDO01039775.1:0-12441 GCA_007922755.1 Pedetes capensis
TTTTTTTTTTTTTTTTTTTTTTTGTAGACAGAGTCTTGTTAAGTTATGTAGAGAGCCTCTATCCTCTAACTTGTGATCCTCTTGTCTCAGCCTCCTGAGTCTCTGGGATTAAAGTCATGCACCACCACACTCAGAGTATTTACTTGTAATGTTTTCTGAAACTGCTAAAATAATCCTTTGATTGTAGTAACATATGATGTCACAATATAATTGTTGTTGTTAGGTGCCGTCGAGTCGAGTCCGACTCATAGTGACCCAGTGTACAGCAGATCGAAACACTTGCCTATTCTGTGCCAGGCAAACCATTTTATTTATGTTTAAGCCCATTGTTGCAGACACTGTGTCAATCCATCTGGTGGAGGGTTTTCCTCTTTTGCGTTGACCTGCCACTCTTCCACACATGATGTCCTTCTCCAGGGATTGTTCTCTCCTGACTACATGTCCAAAATATGTAAGACGCAGTCTGGCCATTTTTGCTTCCAAGGAGCACTCTGGTTATACTTCTTCTAGGAAAGATCTGTTGGTTCTTTTGGCAGTCCATGGTATATTCAATAGACGTCTCCAGCACCACAATTCAAAAGCATCAATATAATACAAATGAAAAACACAGGATTATAACTATAAAGAGTGGAAAAGGGATATGAATAAAAAACTTGCTCATATATTTGCCAGTGGGGATAAAATTACAGAAGATACTGGTTTTTCCTTCAATTATATATTTATAAATACTTAAAAATACCATGAGAATTAGAGTTAATTCAAATAAAAACAGAAAAATTTATTACTGTTTTTAAAGCTTATTATATATTTCCACAAAAGTATGTATTACTAAACTAGGCTAAAATGATGAAATGTAAACTTTGAGTTCATCAATTTACTAATGATTTTGCATAAAAGTATGAATACAGTGTTCATAAAAATACCTAAATTTTTCAAACATTTTTCTACAAATGACATGATTTTGTTCTTCTTTATGACTGAATAATGCTCCACTGGGTATATATGTACTACTGCATTTTCTTTATCCATTCATCTGTTGTGGACACCTAGGCTGATTCAATAACTTGGTGCTTATGAACATGAGTATTCAGATAACTTTATGTACACTGACTTTTATTTATTCTAGTATATACCCATAAGTTGAATGGCTGGATTATGAAGTACTTCTATTTTTAGTTTTTTGAGAAAACTAAATATTGATTTCAATAATGACCAAATGAATTTACATTCCCACCTGTTGTTGTTGTTCCATGCTATTGAGTTGTGTCTGACTCATAGCAATCCTCACAGGGTTTTCAATGGTTGTTTTTTTGGGGGATTGCCTCAGGAGTGGATTGATACATCCTTCTTCAATTTTTGCAGTGCTGGGAATTGAGCCTGGGACCTCAGAGACTGCAGAGAGGTACTCTACCAACTGAGCTAATTCTGAGCCCCACATTCCTACCTAGGAAAACTGATAAGTAAAATAATTAATTTAATTATATTAAGCTATGTTTTATTCAATTTTCAAAACATTAATTCAACTTCTGCAAGAGATCTGGACATAAATGATACAATTTGAACAAATATAAAGCAAAAAAAGCAACCGAGTGAATATAAATTTAACCTAGAGATTGAAAAGATAATAAAAAATTAAAACACATATGACATGGGGTAAATTCTAATATAAACCATAGGCTATAAAAGATAATGCTGGGTCAATATAGGTAAATCATTTCTATCAAATGTACCAATCCAATGGAAGATATTGGTAATGGATGAAGATATACATGTGATAGAGAGAGAATAAGAGACTGAACCCCTCAAAATGGAAGTTACTTATAAAAATTCTATAATTACTTTTACATGTTCAAACTTCAGTCAGTCAAAATATACGCCATGTGAGGCAATATACCTATGAAAATGTTTTCACCATTGTTCAAAATAGGCTTTGAACTCATCAATTTTAGTGATGTATCTCTTTTTGTTTTACCTCTTCCACATTGACCAAATGTTTCCCTTTAATTACTTTTATTTAATCTGGGGAAACAAGCAAACAAAAAATTGCACGTGGTGAGATGAAATGAATGGGGATGGTAGGACACAAGAATGATCCCATGTGTAATCAAACACTGTGGAAAACTCAGCACCATGATGTGGGGTAGGTATGTTGTTATGGGAGAAGAACTAGTCACCTGTGTGTCCCAAGTCAGGACAATTCTTCCACAAATCTTGATGCAACCTTCTCAAAAGTACCAGATAATACATCAAATAAACTGCTTCCATGTTAGCTTCCAGGTATTGTTTGGATCTTCCTTCATATATCAATAATCTTTGTACCTTTCTTTATTTGCTGTTGTGGACATAAAATTCCTCTAAAACTGAAGACTTTTAAAATATCTTTAAAAAGATAAACCCTTATTACTGGCATGGGAGTCTTAAAGCCAGTGACAAAAACAGTATCATGGTTTGGAAGTATAAGACATAGGAGTCTATGGGACAATGACAAAGTAAAGGTATACAATCACTATTTGCAATTTGGGTTTTAGATTTCCAGGGAATGTTTTGGAACTGGATCCACTATGGAAAATACACAATTATAAATGTAAACTGATAAGGTCAAGTTCTATGTCAGGATCATTTTGAGAGAAAAGGCTGTCTTCATATTAGCATGATGTGTGTAAGAAGAGCAAGAGTGTTAAAGCAATATTTCGGCCAACATTTTAAACATTAAATTACCTTAGGTGTTGATTGTTGGACTGTTTGGTTCATTTAAAAAGAGTAAGATGAATGTTTAAAAAGTGTACATATATGTGTGTATGTGTGTGTATGTGTATTAAATGGAACGACTCTTCTAAGAAAGAGGCATAAATATGCCAAATAACCAAATCCATAAAGTTTTTTATGGAAGACTGCTATATATTTCACAAGCAAAAATACCTTATATAAATATGAATGTCATTTGAAGAGCAATATTACATCATTCCCCGAAGCCATGGAATAAATGTAAAATGGTGCCTGTTGCTTCTAAGGAATTCAATTGGCTTTATTTTTTTATTGTAAACATCTTGTGCATTGTGGGCAGTGAAGCTATCTAGAATTTCATATTAGACAATGACTTCCAACAATCTACAACAGGGCATTTGTGATATTTTACATCATATTTCAGCTTTATGAAAGCTTAAAATGAAGCACAACAGTAAATATGAGAAATTGGTACATCAGGGCCATCTGGTGTATTTTGGCAAAGCACATCTCTAATTCCATAATGCTCTAGGAAATAGGGACATATGCTTAGTGTAGCATCCCATCCAAAATGTATAAACAAATTAAATGTGACTTTGAAATTATATGACACTTGATAACTCATATGTTACATAATACTTTTTGACCCATTGGGATTTTTGGAGATCTTTAAAAAACTAACACATTTGTATTTTTCTACAAAAGAGTACTCTTTGAAATATATGCACACATATACACAGAAAATCAAAATGAAAATTTATATAAAATTTCAAATGAATAAAGAGAAACATTAACTTTTTCCCACTTTGAAGCAATCAGTTCAATTACCTTGAGGTATGCATAACATATTTTAGATACTCTTTTACATGTAAATATGCCTAGGTACATAGTCCTACTTACAAAATTGCACACATGAGTTTCAGATAAGCACGATTACACTTGAATATTTCTTTGAAATATTGATTTTTTTCTCAATACATATTCTTGTCTTTTTAATTTGAGTATATTAATTGTTTGAAGAGGTTTCATCATGTAATTTCCATACATGTATACACTGTACTTGGATTGTATTTATCCCCTCTATTATTCTCTTATATCCCTCCTTCATTCCCATCCCCTTTCTACATTCCTAAAGTTGTTATGTGCAGTTGAATTCCCAACTCATAGCCACCCTATGTACATCAGAATGAAACACTACTCAATACTGTGTCATGCCTGGCACTATTTTCAGTACTTCTCTGTTTTTCATAGTTTTTTGATAGCTGATTGCTTTGGAAGCAGGCTGCCAGGTACTTCTTCCAAGCCTATTGCAACTGGTGTTCCCAAGTGGTCTCCCTTCCATCTACTAACCAGGCTTGACCCTGCTTAGTTTCTGAGATCTGATAAGATCAGACAAGAGGGTGTTATGTCCGTAGAGACATACTTAATAGTCCTCCTTTAACTTTTATCTTCTCCTTCCACTCCAGCATAGCACATATGAGAGAAAATATGCAATACGTGTCTTTCTGAGGCTGCCTCCTTTATTTCACTTTACATGAGTATCTCCAGTTCCATTCATTTTTCCGCTAATACATAAAAGTAACAACATAATGTTATACATAACAGAAAAACTTTATGATGAGCAAGAAAAAACTGAAAGCCTTTCCACTAAAATCATGAATGGAAAAAAGGTTATCTATCACTATTTTTATTCTATGTAGTTCTTGAAATCTTACAGCAATTAGATAAAAGAGAAAAGGGATACAATGGGAGATGAACAAACCAAATTATTCCTGTTTGCAAGTTTTCATCTTTTAGCATTAGAATATACAGAACTACAACAATCTTGTAGATTGCTTTACCATTTTCCATTGCATGCATAGTTAAATTTAGAATTGACTTAGAATATATTGCCACTCATTAATATTGTTTTTAGCATTTGAGTTTGGGAAAGTCTTAAATAACATTTCAGTATTTATGTAGGTGTATCTCATATTCAATTTTGTGCTGCTTGCAACAAAATGCTTGAGGCTAGGTAACTTTTATAGTATAGCAGTTTCTTTCTCATAGAGGTGGAAAACCCAAGATCAAGGGAAAACTGGTAATGGACTTCTTGTGGTACTCCATATAATGGAGGTAAAAGGGTAAGAAAGAGGCAACTTTTTCCATCAAATGCCTTTTATGGCAGAATTCATTGAGGAGGGCAAAGACTTCATGATATAAATATTTCTCAAATAGTTATACCTCTTAACATTGTTGCATTGGGGAATAAGATTCAAACAAATGAATTAGGATGAACATATTTAGATGATAGTATTTCACCCCTGTCCCACAAAATTCATATTCTCATATGCAAAATAAATTCCACTAAATTGTTCCAAAAGTTTTAGCACATTCCAGAATCAAATAAAAGTCTGAACTGTCATCTAGATCACATAAACCTGGGATTCAAGGTCTAATTTGTCTCAAATCAAATTTTCCTGAAGGTGTGATCCTGTAATTTCAAATGGAGTATATACTTCCAAAACAATGTAAGAACAGGCTTAGAATAGACATCCCTATTCCTAAATAGAGAAACAGGGAAGAAAAAGGGAGTAACAGATCCCCAGTTCAAAAACTAGTTGATCAAACAATACTATATACTAATAGGTGATAATAGTCGTTTTTGACTCCATGTCCTGACTTTTTGACAAAGTGATGTAGGATTTTAGGCCTCAAAATCTTGGAAGCCTCCATGCCACAGACCAGCTGCAGCCTAAGATCCAGGGGTTCCCAAAGGTAAATGAGGAGTCAGCAATGGGTAGCAGACACAGCAGCTCAGGGGCAGTGTGAATCTGTTCCACTTATTTCTCAGAAAGCTCACTCTTTTATACAGAACTACAATTCTCTAAACCTATGAAAGGTCAGAAAAAAAAAGACAAGGAAATTGGTAGCATTGATGGATTACACCAAGGTTTTTGTCAACAATCACTTGAATAAATCATCACATGAGTGTTAGGTGGTGATCAAAGTAGAAGATGAACTTAGAGACAAATTGTGCTTACTTCAAAGAGATAAACCAAGACAACCTGAGCACCTACACATGCTGCGTCTAAATCAATTAACTATTCTAACTTTATGCAGGAAATTAAGGGCAGTGAGCTGTTACCTGTGTGTCATCCCACTGAGTCCATTTGTTATGACAAATGGGTGCTTTATCTTATCCGAATGATTTGTTTACTGTAGGGCTGTTGGTACAAAGGCTTTTGTTTGTGTTGACTCAAGGAGTTTATGCTGTTGGAAGTCATTCAAGAATTTCCCTTTGTAAGCCTGCTAAGGAGGTTTGTCAACTCCCAATCTGAATCAGCACTGCTCACAGAGCCAGAAGATTATATATTTAAGTAAGAAAAGACGATGCTCCAAGTTCCTTCCCATGAAGAGACCTTGTTTTTCAAGGTACTTTTCCCCTTTCAGTAGACTTTCCCTCTGAGGCAAGAGGTGCTCTTCCCATTTCGGTAGACTTTCCCTCTGATGTCTTTTTTTTTTTTTTTTTTTTTTAGATACTCTTCCTCATGTGGGGACTCTGTCTACCCATCATGAATGGACCTGGACATGGCACCTCCACAACAACAGGTTTCAAGCAGTACACTGGGATGACTATAACTCTCCCAAACTGTCATTGCATGCTGGAGGGCTTACAATTAAGGGGCTTTTATCTTGTGCTTTACCTGGCATTGCTGTAGAGAGTTTCCTGTGGCAGCTTTTCCCCTATAGCAGTTGTCTGACTGAACTACAGGGACCTCTGAAGCATCATTTGAAATATACCTCAAGGAATACATACCTCCACAGCTCTCACACTGTGCACAACTTCAAAGTAAGCACCATATGAATGTCTTGAACATGTACTACTTGTCCCCTCCAGAAAAAAGGTCTGAGCCACACTTGGGATACTTGAGCCACAACTGTGGAAGATGAGGAGTACTACACTGGGCTGCAAGGAGTTGAGACCTGGGGTAGCCCAGGATAGAGAGTCCAATTATCTGACAGTTGTCCTGATCTCTTCTCTCAAAAGAGCTCTGCCCAGAACATCCTAATTCTCTGGGCCTCTGATAGAATGGATGGCCACAAAGATCGACAGAATGCCTTCAGAGTCATTATTATCATGATGAATAGTATCTAGCTTCCTTCTCTTCATTCTACTATCCTTATAAAATAGTCATCTGCTACACTTTTGGCATTCTCCCCAAAACATTTTTAAAAGTTTCTAAATGGAATATTAAGGCTTAGAATTTTCCAAATTTTAAATTCCTATTCCTTTGTGATTATGAATTATCTATAAAACATCTCTCTTATCTCACACTTTACTATAAGTAGTTAAACAAAGCCATGTAGAACCTTGGATGCATTGCTGCTAGAGGTATTTACTGCCAAATATCTTAGTCCATTTCCCTTTAGTTCTATCTTCCAAAGAGTCTTATGACTGAGCATATTTCATTCAATTTTTGCCATTTTCTGTAAAGATGACTTTCTCTTCAGTTTCCAATAGTGCATTACTGCCTTTTGTCTAAGATCTCTCCAAATAGCCTTTATTATCTAAATTTCCACCAGCATTCCGGAGACAACTGGAAGATCAATCTATAAGACAAATGAGGCTTCACTTACAGTTCTTCTGTTCCACTGCATTCTCAGATAAGTCACAATGGATGCCTCTTTATAGTCTTTATGTAGTCTGTTATTTCTCTGCTTTCTAGATTATGACTATTTCTCAGTTTCAGATTTTTAGTTATTGTAGCAATATTTCATGTATGGTACAAATCTCAGTCATTCCATGTTTTATATGCTATAACACAATATCTGACACTGAATAATTTGTGAAGGAAATAAGTTTATTTCTTACAATTATAAATTTTAAGGAGTGCAAAGTACCCAAGGCACTAAACTTGAATTCTTGTTGAAATTTCACATAGTGAAAGTAGAAGAACTAAAGAGTATCAAATCATTCTGTCAAGTCCCTGTTGTAATAGTACTCATCTATTTGTGAGTATGAGACCTTTATCATCTAAACATCTCACAAATGAGCTTAGCTCCCAACATTAAAGTTTTGAGCATTAAGTTCTCAATGGATGAAATTTAAGGAACACATTTAGACTAGATCTATCTACCTAGTATAACAGGTTATCTTAAAAATAGAAATAAAAATTATGTATCTCAAATATATGAGTTATAATCTATGAAACATATTGGGTATAATAAAAGCAGTAATACCTGGAAATTTTATAGCAATTGATAAGAATATAAAAAAGTAGATATAAAATAACTTCTGAATATATCTCAAAGAACTAGAAAAACTACAATGGATGGTAGCAAAATTTAGTAGATGGAAAGAAATAATAAGTATTAGAACAGAAGTAAAATAAAGATATAGAGATATTTCTTAGCAAGCTTACTCTTGCAGGAAAGGGAAATCTCCTAGGAGAGACCTTAGAGTCAAGATTCTTGGCTTTGAAGAGCAGAAGACCCTGAAATTTTTATACTGTCAAAAGTTTGTAGGTCCTCCTTCACTCTCTAAGCAAGTAAACACCTTGATAACCGGTGTGAACTCAGAATACTGATAGTCACTTGGGCTCACATTTGTAGACACACACCTACTTGGGCAGAGTGTGTGTTCTGAGCCACAAGCCACAAACTCCACTGCAGAGGGTTGCCAAGGACAGACACATAAATAGAGATAAAGAGAGAAGTTATATGTGTGAATATGAGGAGGGCTGTCTCAGATTCATGAACAAATTTCTATCTAAGTGGGAACTGAAAGCTACAAGCTATACTGGAGAGGGAAGCTGAGGGCAGGTCCATCAGGAGCTTTATAGCTTGAACTCTGGTAAGAGGAAAGAGACCATATTTGATTGTAAAAATGAGTGGGCATGCTAGTACAGGGAATTGTACTGCCAGGGCACACAGAGTTGATCAGAGCCCTGTGCTTTGCCCAGCCAGCATAGACTGCATTGCTTTGTGTGCTTGATACATAAAAGATGGTTGGAGAGATACATGCTCAGCTGGTGGGAGCAGTTTGAGGGAGATTTCAGCATTGAGATTCACCCCATAAGGGAAGATAGGACTATGCTCATCTGTGATCAGTGCATTCTGGTGTAATATATTTGGACTTCACAGAGAAAGTCAGCTACCCCCAACTCCACAGAGTAAACTGCAAAAGATAAAACTGGAGGAGGGGCATATATTCTTCTTCTCAGCAAGGAAGAAATATTTAGTAGTGTTTCGTTATTTGTTTGTTTTGCTGATTTTCTGTTTGATTTGTTTTTAATAATTATTTTGTCACTCTGTGTATTTTTTTAGTGTGCTTTCTTTCCGTTACTAACATTTCTTACACTTTCCTCTCATATGCTTTTCTTACTTATCATGCTTTTTCTCTTTTATCCTCTTCCCATCCCCTCTTACTTTATAACTTAATTATTAACACTTTTAGCTTGAATAATTTTAAGCTCCTTGTTTAACTCACTGGTGTACTAATTCCTTCCTTTCTAATCTTATTGAGAATGTAGTTAATATTTCCATTTTTTAATACATTTTAATGCCTGGTTTGTTTTCAAATTGTTTTTGTGACTACCATCTCTCTACTTTGAATGATAGTAGGGATTATAGCACCAAGATAAAGCTGCCTATTAATAAGACATCCATAAGAAAAAGTAAAAATATGTTAAAAATCATAAATTCCCTATTCATCTGAACAGATGCACAAATCTCAGCATAGAAACATTATTAAAATGAAAAAAGGCAGTATGACTCCTCCAAAAGCTCATAATTTCTCAATAACCAAATTTGAGGATACAAAAACAGCTTCAATGATAGATGAAAATTCAAAAATCTTATTGTAAAATATGATCAGTGACTTTCAAGAGGATTTGAAGAGCTGAATGAAGGAAGTTAATTCAGTTCCTAGATGAGACAGTCAGAAATATGGATGAGAATTTCAGCAAGAAAATTGAGATTTTGAAACAAAAAAGAACCAGAAATCTTGGAAATACAAAACTCATTAAGTCAAACAAAAAATATAGTGGAGATCATAATCAATAGACAAGATAAAAAGAAAGGACATCACAGATTAAAGACAAGGATGAAGAAATATTATATTCAAATATAAATAAAAAATAAGCAAACATGACCATGAATTTCAAGAACTCTAGATTGCCATTAATACCCAAACTTAAGAATCCATTGCACAGAGGAAAGATCTATAACACAAACAACAGGTATAGAAAAGCTATTCAATGAAATTATTTCAAAAAAGTCCAAATCTATGGAAAAAATATGTGCATCCAAATATACATATTACTTAAATCTTCACATAGATATGAACAGAAAAGAATTTCTCTTGTCTTTTTAACATTATAGACTACAGCCTCTTCAATAAATTGTGCTAGGAGAACTGCATACTCACAAGATTAAAGTTGCCCCCCATATATCACCTTGTACGAAAAAATAAAAAATAAAAAAGGGATCAAAGACCTTAATGTAGGACTATAACTTTGAAACTATTTTTAGGAAAAGCACTTGCAAATATATGCATCAACAATGGTTTCCTGAATAGGACTTTAAAAGCTTATGACATAATGGCATCAAATAATAAAAGACAAGTTTTTGTACAGTGAAGATAATTGTTATTAGAGTGAAGAGACAATCTACAAAATGGGAAAAAATATTTTCCAGTTACCTGAAAGAATACACTTAAAAAATAAAAACAATAGTAAAGGTCACACAACTCAAATACTAAATTGGCAAAATAATTGAAATACTCATTGAACAGCTCAATAGAAGTACAAATCACTGGGCAGAGTGGTACATACCTGCAATCCCAGAGTCTCAGTAGGCAGAGGGAGGAGGATCACAGGTTCCAGGTCAGAGGCAACCTGCATAACATAGCAAGATATGTCTAAAAAAAATACAAAAGGACTAGGGTATAGCTCAATGTGAGTGCACTTACAAAAGCACACGTGAGGTCCTGGGTTCACCCCCCTAGTACCACAAAAATTACAAATTACCAACAAATACATGAAAAAGTCCAACATTTTAGCCATTATGTAAATATAAACCAATACTATACTTAAGTTCAGTCAGAATAACTATCAAGTAAGCAAACAATTATTGCTGACAAGAATGTGGGAAAAAAGAGACTCATGTACTTCAGGTGGGAATGTAAATTAGTCCAGCCTCTTTAGAAATTGATGTGGATGTTACTCAAAAACACTAAAAAATAGAACTGCCTTGTGATCCAGCTATACTACTCCTGAGTATATTCCTAAATGAATGTAAGCCCACAGGAGAGATTCTTCCACTATTCACAGTAGTCAAGCTATGGAATCAGCCTAGATACCTATCAATCAACTCATGAATGGATAAAGAATTGTGGTATATACAGAGAATGGAGTAATAGTCATAAAAAGGATGACTTAAGTTATTTTCAGGGAAAACAATGCAATTACAGATGATCATTTTAGGAAAATAAACCAAACTCAGAAAGGTAAGCATCACATGTTTTCTCTCAGATGCAAAATCAAGATTTAAAAAAGCCAAATGAATGCAGAGTGGGGACTACTTATGGGAAGGGGCCAGCAACAGGAAGGGAGGGAAGCTACAGAAGGTGATGGGGGGCGGGAAATGGAACCCTCATCTAGAAAGATAATCGAGATAACTCTGGCCATCAAATTGGCAGCCCCACAGGACAAGCTCACAGTCCTTGAAGCCCTTGAATATTTCCAGGGATTTGGTGATTTAAGCCTATTGTTGCAGACACAGTATCAATCCATCTGGTAGAGGGCTTTCCTTTTTTTCATTGGTCTGCCACTCTCCCAAACACGATGTCTTTCTCCAGGGATTAATCTCTCCTGACTACATGGCTGAAACATGGAAGACTCATTCTGGACATTCGTGCTTCCAAGAAGCACTCTGGTTGCACATCTTCTAGGACAGATCTGTTGGTTCTTTCGGCAGGCCATGGTATATTCAATAGACATCTCCAGCACCATAATGCAAAAGCATCAATTCTTGTCCTGTCTCCCTTGTTCAATGTCCAGCTTTCACAACCCTATGATGCCAGTGAAAATACCATGGCATGACTCAGACACATCTTTGCCTTCAATGTGATATCTTTACCTTTCAATACTCTAAAGAGAACTTTTCCCACAGATTTTCCCAGAGCAATGTGTCTTTTGATTTCCTAACTGCAGATTCCATGGGTGTTGATTATAAGACAACCAAAGCAAAATCTTGGACAAACTCAATCATTTGTCCATTTATTATAAAGTTGCATACCGACCCAGTTGTTAGGATTTTTGTTTTGTTGATGTTTAGTCACAAGACGTATTGAAGGCTGTGATCTTTGATCATGATCAGTAAATATTTTAAATCCTCTTCACTTTCAGCAAGCAGAGTCGTGTCATCAGCATAATGCAGGTTGTTTATGAGTCTTCCTCTAATCATGATGCTGCATAATCCTCATAATGTCCAGCTTCTCAGATTACTTGCTCAGCACATAAATTGAAGAGATGTGGTGAAAGGATATAGCCCTGACACACACCTTTCTCAACTTTAAGCCATGCTGTGTTTCCTTGTTTGATTCAAACAACTGCCTCCTGGTTCACATACAGATTTCTTATGAGTGCAATTTGATGCTCTAGTATTCCCATTTTCAAAAGTGTCATCCATAATTTATTATGATCCACACAGTCAAATGCATTTGCATAGTCA
>VMDO01039776.1:0-12451 GCA_007922755.1 Pedetes capensis
AAGTTGCGTGCTGACCCAGTCATAAGGATTTTTGTTTTGTTGATGTTTAGTCGTAACCCATATTGAAGGCTATGATCTTTGATCTTCATCAGTAAATGTTTTAAATCCTCTTCACTTTCAGCAAGCAGAGTTGTGTCATCTGCATAACGCAGGTTGTTAATGAGTCTTCCTCCAATCTTGATGCCACGTTCTTCCTCATGAAGTCCAGCTTCTCGGATTATTTGCTCAGCGTATAAATTAAAGAGATAGGGTGAAAGTATACAGCCCTGACGCACACCTTTCTCAACTTTAAACCACTCAGTGTTTCCTTGTTCTATTCGAACAACTGCCTCCTGGTTCATGTAGGGAGAGTATTTTATTTTCTTTACATTTGCTTCAAGAACTGCACGTGAAGCCCGGAAATGTCACGGACCATCCTGCCTGGAGGCTGGGCATTCCTGCCATTCACAGCTCTTTCAGGACAGGCAGAGTTTTGGGGTGCAGAGGAGGAGGAAGCAGTAAGAGGACAGGGTGTTGAATGTGGCCTGAAAGTCACTCAGCTTAAAGAGTTTCGGCTTCCCCTCCTCAGAAACTGGAAGAAGTCTGATGTTTCTGCTGGGCATCCAAGGACCTGGGGTTCTAGCCTCTTACCAGCTGTCATACATAGCACCGCAAAAGCCTTCCACGTTTGATTCTGAAGTCAGTGGTGTAACTCAGAAGTCAAACTTGGTCTCCTAGGCTCGGAATTCGGCAGAGTTCTGGGTCATGCCGGGATCGCAGTGCTTGGCTGTATATGTGTATGTGCGCGTGTACATATTTGTATATGTGTGATATTTTTATGTTTAGACATATACACAATCCTGTGCACACCTATAGATATAGGTATACAATTCAGCCTCTCTTCTGAATCTGTGGGTCCTACATCCACAAATTCAACCAGCTATTGATAGGAAATGTATATGTTTTTAATTGCAACTGTGTTGAACGTGTCTAGATTTTCTTGCTATTCTCCAAATAATATGGCATTTCTATTTGCATTGCATTTGCATAGTATTAGGTATCAAATAGTCTAAAAGTGATTGAAAGTATGTGGGGCAATGTGCACAGGTCATATGGAAACACTCTACCGTGTTATATAAGGGACTTGGGCACCTGTGGACTTTTATTTCCGGGGAGAGCAGGAAGGGTCTGTGTTAAACTTTTCGTCACTGTGACAAATACTCTAGAAAAACAACTGAGAGGAGGAGAGATTTTCTTCTGGCTCCTGGCATCAGAGGTTTCAGTGCGGGCTGGCGGGCCCCACTGTCTCTGGGCCTGTGTGTGATGAGGCAGAACATCCTGGGCAAGCGCATGGTGAGCAGAGCAGCTCCCCTTGTGGAGGCCAGGAAGCTGGGAGGATCACAGAGGAGAGGTAGTCAACAGGAAGCTGAGAGGATCACAGAGGAGAGGCAGCCAACGGGAACCTGGGAGGATCACAGAGGAGAGGCAGCCAGTGGGAAGCTGGGAGGATCACAGAGGAGAGCCAGCCAATGGGAAGCTGGGAGGATCAAAGAGGAGAGGCAGCCAACATATACCCTTCAAGGGCCCCCAGGGACCTGACCCGATTCCTCCACTAGGCCCCACCTTCCGCAGCTCCACCACCTCCCAATAGTCTATCCAAATTTTGAATCCATCAGAGGGTTAAACTATTGGTTAGGTCATCCTCATGATCCAATCATCTCTGGAAATGTCTTCACAGCCACACCAAGGGGTGTGCTTAAGTCTCCTAAGCTCTCTCAAACCAGTCAAGTTAATGGTTAGCCATCAGAGCAACCATCACAACCTAAAGCCAGTCCCCTTGTGTACCTGTGTATAATAATCAACAAAAAGTTCAAAATCTCAAGTGTTGTTTCACTAGGGTTTTTTGTGTGTTTGTTTTTGTGGTCCTGGGAGGTTGAACCCAGGGCCTCACACATACCTGGCAAGTGCTCTACCACTGAGCTGCACCCTCAGCCGTTTTTAATTTTTTATGTTGGTTCAACTCCCAGTACCGAAAAAAAAAAAAAAAATCCTGTGAGTAACAGAGAAGCACTGTGAAATATAATGCCAGAGAATGAGTCCCCCAGGCTGGAAGGCATTCAAGAATTCACTGGGAAGAGTTGCCTCCTTAAGATACAATCAACCTTAATGACAGGAAGGGAGTAAAGCCTCTGGGGACCTCTTTTTACTGATGTGGCACAACTCAAAATAAGAAGAAACACAGTGACTGCAACAATGGGCTCAAACATAAAAAGATTGTGTGCATGGCACAGTGTCAGGAAGTGTTTCATTCTGTTGTACATAGGGTCGCTGTGAGTCAGATCCAAGTCCACATCATCCAACAAACAAAACAAGCTTTACATGTGCTGCATATCTGTTCCTGACCAGTGGGGAGGATCTCATAAGTAATGTTTTACATACTCTTTGCCTCTCTTCTGTTGTTCTTGGCCTGTGGGGTGTGCATGTGTTGTTAACCGGAAAATTGCTATATGCCAGTTGTCTCTAATTTTTTTTCAAAGAAGTCAGAAGAATCATAAAATCATGCTAGCTGTTCCAGCCTTACGAAGCTATGTTGAAGGATGAAGAAGGAAGAGGTGCAGTCAGGAATGTGCACAGGGTACATTGCATTCCAAGTGCTAGGAAATCACGTGACCACCAAGTGTTAGAACTAGAAGCAAAAACCTAGCCACATAGCAAGGTCTGATTTTCTTCACCCACCGTAGGTCAGTGTGATGCATGTGGGAAACTGTAGCAGCCTGGGATCAGAGAATCAAGGGGCCCCTGGGGCAGAGCTGTTGGCTTTTACCCTCAGGATATTTCAATATGGTAATTTGTTGCAGCTGTGGGAAATTAAGCTGTTTGCCGGGAGGCTGGTTTTCTTTTTCCAGACTCAAAATATTTCCACCAGGGGGCGCTAGTCCCAAAGGCGGCAAAATATGCAGAGGTGATTTTTGTTAATTACCCTTCAGACCATCCCATCTGCCCTGCGCAAATAAACGTCCCAGCCATGTCCCAGCCACAGCTTCCTCTGTTTCCCTTTCAGAGCGTTTTGTAACAATACCAGTGTTGTGCCCTAGAAGCAATCTTGGTGATAAGTCATTTGTGTGATGAGGTAAAGTGTTAAACTTTTGGCGAGGTAGTTCAGTATCCTCACCAGCTGGGCTTAGGGAGTAGAGGCTGTCTGAATGAGGGCAACATCATTCCCATGTCTAGTAAAAGAATAATCCTCTTCTGTTCACAGAAGTACACTATTAATGAAGTAAGCTTCATGCTTAGCTAAGCAACGAATTGTCCTGATAGCAGTTATTTTCAGGTCCTCTTCACCCCCAAGCCTAATGCTATAAAGAGAACTTGGCAAAGACAGAAGAAAGAGAAAGCTCAGAAGTCCACGTTGACTGCAGGGCTTTCTCCAAGAATTTCCTTTCTGTACGTAAATAACCTTCTGTATTAGACCTGCCTCTAATGGTGCCTTGAATGATCAGACTCTTGGACTATCTTTCAAAATTAGACTCCAGTTAGAAAATCCAATTTCTAGAATGAAGTTGTTCACCCAGAAAGGAAAATGTGTTCATATGTCCAACATATATATATATGTTGTTGAGTGCCACTGAGTTGCAGCTGACTCATAGTGACCTATGTACAAGAGAACAAAAAATTGCCCAACACTATGCCACGCACACAATCATTTTGTGTTTGAGCCCATTGTTGTAGTCACTGTGTTTCTTGTTATTTTGAGTCATGCCACATCAGCAAAAGGAGGGCCCAGGGGCTTTATTCCACTCCGGTCATTAAGTTTGACTCTACTTTAAGGAGGCAACTCTTCTCCAGTCATTTCTTGAATGCCTTCCGGCCTGAGGGGTCATTTTCCAGCAATATATTTGACAGTGCTTCTGCTCTTCATAGGATTTTTAATGACTAATTATTTCTGGAGTGGGCTTCTAGGTCCTTCTCCCTAGTCTGTCTTAGTCTGGAAGCTCAGCTGAAACCTGTCCACCATGGGTGGCCCTGCTGGTATCTGAAATACGAGAGGCACAGGTTTTAGCATCACAGGAACATGCAAGCCCCCACAGCCTAACAAGCTGCCACACACGTGGAGGAACACATAGAGAGAGAGGCGCAGACAAATATAGATATTGAGGACATTGACTTTGTTTTACTAATTTTTTTCGTTAGCATACAAATTAATGGGATTCATTATGACATTTCCATACAAGAGCAATCTGACTTTTTCAAAATATTTTTTAAATTATCTCTGCTTATTTCTTTGTAAAATTGAAGTAGTGATTTTGCTTTTTGCACCTTTTTTACAAACGATATGCTACTCCATTACTAAAAACATAACGAAGTTGTATAAACAAGAGGATGCAGACCGGGAGAAGATGCTACATTCTGTTTTGGGTGGTTCATGGCGTTAGAGACAGACAACAATGTGAGATGTTGTTGTTTTGTTGGTGTTGTTAGGTGCTGTTGAATAAGATTTGACTCATAGAGACCCTTATGGGGTTTTCAATGGCTGATTGTTCCAGGATTGCTCCAGGAGTGGATAGCCACATCCTTCTCTCGTTTTTGCAGTGCTGGGATTCAAAGCCAGGTCCTCAGTGCGGAGCAGCGCTCTACCAACTGAGCTAAACCCCAGCCCAAGGTGAGACAGAGAAAGAGGATAATGTGTATCTGGAGGACAGGGACACAGGAGCCCCAGGCCAGGCAAGTGCTGAACAAGTGCAAGGCCCCCCTCCCCCCAGAGAAAGCAGAGAGAGAGAGGATGCAGACCAAGGATAGAGTTCACATTAGCAGAGGAGGAAACAGCAAGGTAGACACGGGAGCCCATGGCCAGGGAGGTAGAAGACTCTGTAGAGGCTCTCATCAAAGAACAAGGACGCCAGGCAAGAGAAGGTGAGCCGCAAGGGTGCCTTGGGCCCTTCAAACCTAAGGCCTTCGCCAAACCCAGCCTCCTCTGCTACCATTGGCAAAGCTCACCTTCCTGTCATTGTCCTCAATATGGAGCCACTAGATCAAGGGAAGAGGTGGAGAGATAAACACAAGGAATACAGCACCCAGGGGACGCAGAGACCAAGAGCAGGAGTCGCCCAAACTGACTGCTCTTGGGCCTCCTGAGGAGGGAGAAATTCTCCCTGCCAAGGGAGCCCCAGACTTACATGCATCCCAGGGGCAGGAGCGTTACAAAGGGGAGTTGCTCTTCTTCTTGATAGATGCTATCATGTTGGGTCCGGCTCATAGTGACCCTATGTACAACAGAACGAAACACAAAACACGCCTCAACACCATTCCATGCCCAGCACTGTGTCCATGCTTCTCTGCTATTCATACGGTTTTCGATGGCTGATTGTTTTTCAAGATCATTTTGGGTGGGATTCCAGGTCCTTCTCTAGTTCTTACATTGCCAGAAATTGAGCTCAGGGCCTCATGCCTGCTAGGCAAGCGCTCTATCGCTGATCTGCGCCTCCAGCCCCTTTTGAATTGTTTTTTATTTTGAGATACAATCTAAGTTGCACATGCTATATCTGGCCTCAAACTTGTGATCCTCCTGCCTCAGCCTCCTGAGTTGCTGGGGTCCCAGACATGTGCCATGGTCCCTGACTGGCTTATAATTCTTAAAGCTCTTTCTAGTGTCAAAATAAAAGACTTCTCCCTCTATCTCTTCTGGACACTAAGCTCTTTGAGAGCAAGGAATATATATACATATATATATATATATATATATATATATATATATATATATATATAAAATCACAGAGCTAGTTATAAAAGGGACACACCACAAACACTTGATGAATGAATAATCATTCTGAAGTGGAAGGAAAAGTGGTTGTTGCCATTGTAGGAAAGGTGAGAGAACTAAGAACTCTCATGTGAGATGGCCACGCACACGGTCCCTGACGAATCCCATAGTCAGTGTGAGGCAGAGAGCAGGGCCGTCACCCAGGTCCCCCAGATATCTGTGAAGACAGAAAATGGCCTGGAAAGTGGTACATTGTAGCAATAAATAGGAGCAAACGGCTGGGCATGGTGGCACACGCCTATAATCCCAGCAACTCGGGAGGTGGAGGCGGGAAGATTCCAGGTTCGAGGCCAGAGGCAGCCTGCATAACTTAACAACACCCTGTCTCAAAGATTGAAAAAAAAAGTGATAAATTGGGTGGGGTGCAGCCCAGTGTTGGAGAACTTGCAAAGCATGCATGAGGCCCTGGGTTCAAACCCCCATTACTGAAAAGAATAAAATTAAATATATAAATAAAGAGCAGGTAGGGTGCAGCCCAGTGGTAGAGCACTTGCAGAGTATGTTCAAGACCCTGGGTTCAACCCCAAGGTACTACAATAAATAAATGAACAGACAAACAAAGCAAATGGCTGTGGTCTGGACATGGCTGTGTGGTCAAGAGAGAAGGGATTTGTCAGTGCCGACAAGAAGGAGCAGCAGAGCTCGGCCGGAGGGTGGGGGGTGGGAGCTCGAGGGAGACGAGTCTCCTCTGTCAGAGAGGGCCAGAGGCCAGCCAGTGCTCTCTGCGGCGAGCCAGGGCTGAAATCTGGGCTGGAGAGAAGGCTCTAGGTGCAGGTGGGGAGGAGCGAGGAGGCTTCGCACTAGAGCTGCGTAATGAGAGTCAATGGGGAGGGAGCGGAAAGAACACGGATCCACAGGCAAGGACGGGAGGGGAGGCGAAAGGGAACCTGACCCAGTGCTTCTGAAACTTGACACTGTCTGGGGGCCTCTGGAAAGGCACCTTTGGGTGCTGCTGTGGGGATGGGGTGCCTTAGTTCCTGCGTTGCTCACGAGCTCCTTGGCAGTGTGATGCCTCTGGTACGCGGACCACCCGGAGGCCAGTGTGCAGGGCACGGGGAAGAAGGATGTGGGGAGGCTGTCCTCCAAGAAGCCTGGGAACCAAGTCGAACATCACTGGGGAATTCTCTTGCTGTGGCTGACTGTGTCTGCTTCCCTCAGAGCCGGGAACCTCACCAACAGCACTGTCGCTGACCTTTGGGACCAGATGATTCTTTGCTGAGGGTGAAGGGCAGTAGAGAGGAAGGGGGGTGCCCTGTGCGCTGGGGGATGTTCAGCAGCATTCTTGACCTCCCCTTGCCCCCCGCCCACCAACTAGAAACTGGCAGCACCCCACAGCTGTGACAGCCAAAACTGCTTGCAGACTTTGCCAAATGTCCCTTGCAGAATGAAATTGCCCCAGATGGGAACCAAAGGGTTAAAAGGAGAATGAAATGACCCCCACCTCTGCCTCCACCTCCCCCTCCACTTCTCCCTCTGTCTTAGGTCTTTTAGAACCATTAAGCAAAAATGGATTGACTTGGATGTGCTTAGAATGCACCACCCCCTCCACTATTTCCATCTTTGGACACATGGAGAAGGTGTCAATTTGGCAGCCTGGTTACTTTTCAGGGCTCTACCAGCCCCGCACCCAGCCTATCTATAGATTGGATACAATACCAGGGGAGGTCACCTCTGAGAAAGTGTTGGCGAAGTAACCTGCCATCATTTCATATCACCACAACACACCCAGAGAATTCTGACATAAAACGGAAACTCCATCCCCTAAGCTCAGGGTAGCAGTATTAGGAATTCAGCAGTGACCTCCAAGAATTCCTTTGTAGATATTCATTGCCACATTTAACTTGCCTTTCAAGGCTTCCAAAAAGCTCTCCAGCTACAAGGGCAGTCAACATACAGTCTCCAAAATCCTGACAAGGGGACAGCCAGGTTTACTTTTTGTCAGTAACAATTACTTCTGCTTCATGGGTTGCGGAGACATTTCAAGGTTTTAACCCTGGCTGGAGTCCTGGCAACATGGCCTGTCTCGTGCAATGGCACCGAGTTTGTCCTCTCTCAACAAATGCCCACCGCAGAGCCCAAGGACCCGTATCGTGTCATCAGCTAAACTTTCTCTTAAAGCCAAAGAAAACTCAAGTCTACACAGGCTCACGTCTCGAGCTAACACAAAAAATGTGCATCATGTTGGAAAAGACGCCTCTGAGTGCTGTGGTTCATGAGCTGCGTTGTGTTTTTGCTGGCAGAGCGTGCAGCCAGCCACGCATTCCTCCCATGCTTCCCAGGACTTAGGCAGAAAATCATCCTGGACAGATTGCGAGGAGAAAGCGTGTACATATCTAATAAAGGGCAAGGATTTTCTTTCCTGTTTTGCTGTAGAACTCCCTGCGGAGGGGCAAGTCTAGACACGCGTGCACCACGTGTGTGCATATGTATGAATATGTATGTGTACACTTGCACATTTGCATGCGTTTATAGCTTGTTTTGCTCCCCATGGAGTGCATATGTATAAAACAAAACACACAAGCGCATATTCATCTGTAGTTGTCCCTTGGCATTAACGAGGTGGGGATTTGTTGGTCTCAGGACCACCCATGGATACCACAATCCTTGAATGCCCGAGTCCCTTAAATAAAATGGTGTAGGATTTGCTTATAACCCGTATATTACCTCCAGTATACTTTAAATCACAGATCCCCACCCCACAGACTGCAGAACAGGATCTGTGTGCGAAGCAGATGGGCATGTAAGCAAGGCTTCATCTGTATTTATACAATAAGCGAAATGCATGGAAAACTCCATGGAAAAATTGTCTTCCATGAACTCCTCCCTTTGGCCAAGAAGGTTGGGGACCACTGCCATCACTCATCTCTGTTGTTAGGTGCCGTCAAGTCAGATCTGACTCCTAGTGCCCCTCACAGGGTTTTCAATGGCTGATTGTTTCTGGATTGCCTCAGGAGTGGACTGCCACATCCTTCTCCCATTTCTGTGGTGCTGGGGATTGAACTTGGATCCTCAGAGAGTACTGAGCAGTACTCTGCCAATTGAGCTAAACCCCACCTCAAAGCATCTCTGTTGTTGTTGTTAGGTGCCATCAAGTCGGTATCCGACTCATAGCGACCCTCTGTACAACAGGGGAAACATTATTGTCAGTGCTTCTCTGCTGTTCATAGGGTTTTCAATGGCAGATTGATTTTGGGGAGGGGGTTGCCAGGTCCTTCTCCCAAGCCTACAGCACCTGGTGTTCCCAGGTGGTCTCCCATCCAGGTACTAACCAGGCCCGACCCTGCTTAGCTTCTGAGATCTGATGGGATCGGATGCCACAGGGCTACCTCTGCAGGCTAAAGCATCTCTAGATGATTTATAATACTGAATACAATGTAATCGACATACCGTATTATTTAGAAAATGATGACAAGGTGAAAAGTCTGTACATGTTTAGCACAGACGCAACTTTTATTTTCCAAACATTTTCTATCTTGAGCAATCTGCTTGGTTGAGTCTGTAGGTGCAGAATATGTGGATGCGAAGGGCCGACTGTGTATCTTTTCACTACAGAGGTCAAAAGACTGGGATTTTTATTCACTATGACTTCTAACGTGACTTAAATTCGATGCCTTAGACCTTTCCATTGTGTCTGAATAACTTAGATCTATCAAGTATAAAACCCTTCCTAAATTTGCCCACGTGCCTACGGCATCTTTACGAATTCCAAGGAAAGTGTGTTAGGGTCTGATTCGCCTGAGACACCACAGCGGTGTGGACCAGAAGGGAGCAGGGGCAGGAAGTTGGTCTCTGTAAATGTAGATATGGGTGCATCAGAATTGGCTGCAATACACATAGAAGAAAGGAGAAAAGTGACCCCAGATGTTGGGCTTTTGGGGGAAAAAATCCTACTTTCAAAACAGATTGCATAAAAACAATAATCTTTTGCTGTTGTTGTTGTTAGGCGCCGTCAAGTCGGTATCCCACTCATAGCGACCCTCTGTCCAACAGGGGAAACACTATTGTCAGTGCTTCTCTGCTTTGCATAGGGTTTTCAGTGGCAGATTGATTTTGGGGAGGGGGTTGCCAGGTCCTTCTCCCAAGCCTACAGCACCTGGTGTTCCCAGGCGGTCTCCCATCCAGGTACTAACCAGGCCCGACCCTGCTTAGCTTCTGAGATCTGACGGGATCGAATGCTATAGGGCTATGGCTGCAGGGGTTGTTGTTGTTAGGTGCCGTCAAGTCAGTATCCAATTCATAGAGACCCTCATAGGGTTTTCAATGGCTGACTGTTTCAGGATTGCCTTGGGAGTGGATTGCCAGGCCCTTTTCCCACTATTGCGGTGCTGGGAATTGAACTCTGGGCCTCAGAGACTGCAGCGCAGCACTCTACACACTGAGCTAAATCCCAGCCCACAGTTTCAAAACAGATTGCATAAAAACAATAATCTGTGGTCAAGTCTAAAGAGCGCTGAACTTGAACTTTTGGATTTGAGTCCTGGGTGTGCGACCTACTGCCTATGTGGCCTTGGCAGGGCTCCTCTCATGGTCCATGTCTGTCTAATGAGAAGAATGGTATGCAATAGAGTAGCAGTTATGAGGACTCACTGAAATCATCCGTCAGCTTCTGTGAATACAGCGAAGGAATATACAAAACTCCACGTGGTGTATTTTTTCTTGCCGGTATTATTTTTGTCTGAGTTCTTGCCAGCAAACACAGGCACATCTCTGAGTCAGACTGATTTCCGTGGCAGATAATGGAAACAGCCAATCGGCAATAGATGAATTGGAAACTGTGGGCAGTGATGATTTGGTGTGTGTGGTGTCATGGTGTGTGTGTGCCTGTGCTGTAGCCGTAACTCTGCCATTCTCCTTCAGAAAAAGCTAGACTAGATGCCAGCAGTGTGCCAGCTCCTGGGGAGCTGGGGAGCTGGGGGAGTTGTGATTTGCAGCATTTGCTGATTTCCATGATGTGGCTCCTCTTATTGTGATTAGTTTCAGACACCCAGTCTGATGTCACCAACCACGAGGTTGGGAAGACACATAGGTATCGCACCCTGGTATGGGATTTCCACCACACAAATCGACCAAATGAACTTCCACCATATACATCATAGCAAAATGGGATGAAATAATTAGGAAGTGATGCGTTTTTAATATAATATAATTGGAAATTTATGTAACTGAATTTTTAATAATGGCCCCGTTTGCCACTTGCCTTGCAAAATTAACAGTCCATTCTCACAGCCTGGTACCAGCTGGCTCCAATGCGCAAGTATTTCTCTTTGGCAACATTAAAGTACACAATCATACCACGAATCAGCAGGTCCAAGACTGCCCTGGAAAACCAGCATGAGAAATGCAGTCATGAATTGATTTTTACTTCCGTGGATTTTAGATGAGTCTCCTACTCTTGGCTTCAGATTCTCTCTGTATTTCCATTTGGCTGACAAAATGATTATCATCTATGGATCTAATTGTTGGGGTTAGTATTTGAAATAATTTCTACTTTTTTTTTTTTTTTTTTTTTTTTTTTTTTTTTTTTTTTTTTTTTTTTTTTTTTTTTTTTTTTTTTTTTTTTTTTTTTTTTGCAGTACTGAGGTTTGAACCCAGGGCCTCGCGCTTGCAGCTTTCCAAGTGCTGGACCACTGAGCTGCACCTTCAGCCCATTTTTTTACTTTTTGACACAGGGTCTCACTAATCTACTCAGACTGCCTCTGGTCTCGAACTTGCGATCCTCCTGCCTCTACCCCCTGAGCCACTGGAATTAGAGGTGTGCGCCACCACGCCTGGCCCCAATTTCAACTTTTTAACATGGTAGGGATTGAAGCAGAGCTGAATTTCAGAGGCTCTTTTATTCTCTTCACTGATCATTAGGAGAAGACTCTAGAAAATATTCCCAAGAAAAAAATAATTTTTTTTCTTTTAGCTATCCTGAAAGACCTAGGAGAAAATGGCTACTGGGGAACAAAGTGTGGACAGCCTCACCATTTAGGATGTGACGCCTGGGGAAGAGCCTGTGGGTGGCCTTTGCTTCTTCCATAATCACAAGGCAATCAGAAGGACGTGTGAGGTGTGATCAGCCACATTGGTACAGTAGAAAATTCTAGAAGCCTACCTAGGATCATGGACAAAAGAAAAATTTGAACACAGCTTTTTTAATCAGAACCACCAAAGAACCAACATTTCAGAATTGTTAACTTATTCCTAGATGGGCTTCAGGCTCAGCTCAGTGAAGCATCTGAGGAGACTGTAGAAACTTAACAGACCTCTGATATTTGGGCCAAGCAAAGGTTAAAAGTGGGAGGTGGGCATAATTTATAGGAAAAGGGATCGGTCCATGTTAAAAATCCCACATTGAAAATGTATGGCCAGGGATTCAAACCCGTAAAAACTTGGATTCCGGTCTGAGTGTGGGTTACATGTGTTAAAATTTGTTGTTGTTGGGTGCCGTTGTGTCGAGTCCGACTCATAGAGACCCTATGTACAGCAGATCAAAACACTTGCCGATTCTGTGCCAGGCAAACCATCTTATTTATGTTTAAGCCCATTGTTGCAGACACTGTGTTAATCCATCTGGTGGAGGGTTTTCCTCTTTTCCGTTGACCTGCCACTCTTCCAAACATGATGTCCTTCTCCAGGGATTGTTCTCTCCTGACTACATGTCCGAAATAT
>VMDO01039777.1:0-12440 GCA_007922755.1 Pedetes capensis
AGTACCTGGATGGGAGACCACCTGGGAACACCAGAAGCTGTAGGCTTGGGAGAAGGACCTGGCAACCCCCTCCCAAAAATCAATCTGCCATTGAAAACCCTATGCACAGCAGAGAAGCACTGACAATAGTGTTTCCCCTGTTGTACAGAGGGTCGCTATGAGTCGGATACCGACTTGACGGCACCTAACAACAACAACAACATTTCTGCTGGCTATATTATCATTAATACTAGTGATGCACTAATAATTCTGCCTGTTTTCCATACCTTTATATGAAGTTTGTGGGTACTGTCAAAGCAAAAATTCTTCAAGTCAGGCTGGATACCTTGAATTTTTCTGTTAGAATTTTTTTCTTGTGAATGAGTAATAGCACCACTAAAATGTACTTTCCTCTTTAAATCTTAACATATCTAAAGGGTGATATTTTCACTGTTTATGCTTTATGAATGTAGCTTTTCTTTTTTTTACCTTGAGTTGCATGAGGCACACTCTGGTAACTTCAGACTGAGTCAATTGACTTTAATAACACATTTAACTATTTCAACTATAAAAGCATATTTAATGTTCTTAAATAAACTTTTTATTGTTTTGAAATAAATTTCTCAGATTTTAGGGGAGTAATGCATTCAAAATTTTTTACTACCTATTCACTTTTAAGATAAAATCTAGTGTGAAATTTTGAGATGGCAAATATATATGAGAGTTGTTAGAGTCTGAGAAGGACTCAATTGTCTCTAGCATAGACAATGATTGTCTAGTCTGAGGCAATTTTCTCCCACCTCTTCCCTCCTGAAAGATCTGCCTTTCTCCACAGAGGTAAAAACTTTCCAGATATTCATTTTCCAATATCTTTGGTAGCTAGACCTGAATATAGACAATGGGATAGTATGAAAAGTTCTATGAATTTCTGGAAAAGAAAGAGACCAATGAATAAAACTATTTTCTTACCTGCTTTCTTTACTGCCTTACAGTCTTGTAAGAATGTATTTCAGTGTTTCAATCCTGTGAAATAATGGGTCCAGGTTTGGGTGTGGTTTCAACATAGTAAAAATTAAGAGCATTCAGGTTTGGCTTTAAGATTTTATTCCAATGTGTAGATAGACAAATAAATTTTTTCCAGTTTGTTTTTTCAATTTCTAAATAGCTAACATTGTTGTTGTTTTTAGGTACCATTGAGTCATGTCCGTCTCATAGCGACCCTCATAGGATTTTCAATGGCTGTTTCAGGATTGCCTCGGGAGTGGATTGCCACATCCTTCTCCAATTTTTGCCATGCTGGGAATCAAAGTTGGGACCTCAGGGACTACAGAGTGGTACTCTACCAACTGAGCTAAATCCCAGCCCGTTGTTGTTAGATGCCATCAAGTCGAGTCCAGGGTACAACAGAAGGAAACATTCCCAGATACTGTACCATGCTCAGCACTATTGTCAGTGATTCTCTGCTATTGATAGGGTTTTTAATGGCAGATTTTTTTTTTTCTGGAGTGGATCACCAAGTCCTTCTCCCTAGCCTGTAAGACTTTGTATTCCCAGGGGGTCTCCCATCCAAGGACTAACCAGGCAGACCCTACCTACTCAGCTTCTGAGATTAGGTGGGATCGGATGCCAGGGCTCTATGGCTACAGATATAGCTAATGATACAAACTATTAAAAGCTGAACCTGAACCCAAATTTTCACTGGATCTAGGTTCTGGTTTGGTTTTGGGTTCACAAAATTTTTTTTTTAATCCTTGAAATGGAACAAGTTCAGGATTCGAGTACAGGTTCAGTTGGAAGCCCTGCTATCTATCCATAGGATTTAAACCAGAAACCAATCCTAACCCTAACCTTAACCCTAACCTTCTGAATTTTAACACATTGAACCTGCACCCAAACCTGAACATGATTTTTTCACTGGTTTGAAGCCCTGGTATTGATGGAAGCTACAGTAGCCACCCTCTGGTTGTTGACTCCTTCTCTGAGATTTTTGAGCTATAGACTTTGTAACTGGCTTTTTCCAGACTTTTGTTGTATGATTTAACAAACTTTCAATTTCAATTAGGAACCATCATGATAGATGTAGGAAATCTATGCTTAAAAGTTAGAATAATTCTACTATATATAGAGATTTAAAAACTACCTAAAATACGCTCATGTTGGTGACAGTGCTTGAGATAAGTAGAAGAACGATGGTTAAAGGGTAAAAAATATTTGCTGTAAAGTAGAAATTTTAGTCCCTGAGCTCATACTTAGTAAAACCAATGTTGTTTTTAATAGGCTAAGAGAAATTCGGGCTGGGATTTAGCTCAGTTGGTAGAGCACTGCTCTGCAGCCTCTGAGGTCCCAAGTTCGATTCCCAGCACCACAAAATGGGAGAAGGACATGTCAACCCACTCCCAAGGCAATCCCGAAACAGCCATTGAAAACCCTATGAGAGTCGCTATGAGTCGGACTTGACTCGAGGGTACCTAACAACAACAACAACAACAACAAGAGAAATTCAGCCCAGCAGAGTGACACAAACCTATAATCCCAGCATTCAAGGGTCCAGCAGGAGAACCAAAGCCAGCCTGGGGTACATCATGAGACCCTATCTAAAAAAAAATAACTTGTGGTCATCTCACTAATACACATTAGACAAAACTTTAGCTTTTGGTGTGAATGATTGCAATTTTTAACAAAGGAAGATGAAGTGAGAAATATCTTAGTTAAAACAGAAATGTTGATAATAATGTCTATTTTTACCACTTAAGCATCAATAGTCACATAAATATTTGGCAATTTATGATTTTTATAATAATATTTAATGTTGTTTTTAAATTCCTACACTTATGAAAGAAAGTTTATTTGAGAATAAAAAACCATACTCTGGATATTTTTGCTTGTACCTAATTATATGTAACACATTATAATCAATACACTGTGGGATTTTGATATTAACATTCATTTCTGTCCTAACCTTTTTGGCACCAGGGACCAGTTTCATGGAAGACAATTTTTCCACGGACAGTGAGGGAGGGTTCAGGATGATTTGAATTATTCATTTTATAAATACAGATAAACATTTGCTAGGTCACCCACTACTCACACCAGTACAGATCTAAAGCTCGGGAGTTGGGGACCTCTGTTCAACAGGATATTGGGAGAGGAAAACTTAGCTTGGTGAGGAACAGATTAATCACTTAGCTGTTGGTCATTTTGTCATGCTCTGCAGAAAGAATGGTTGCCAGGACTAGCCTACACAATGGAATGAGAACCATATAAATTTGTACTTGGGGTGTAAATGCTCTCCAGTTGCCTAGACCTTACATGTAGTGTCCTCTAATGGGAATATTTTTTACTGTTTGGGCAATTTCCTTTGATGCCTACTGTGTTCAGTGGTGATGGGACTTTCTGAAATGGTAAATTCTAGAACTATTTCCTGTTGGAAAGAAACACAGTTGCAAATATCTCTCCTGTGTAAATCAATCTGAATGCTGAAAGTTAGAGAATGGTGCTTTTAATTATTTGCTCCTAATACTATGTTGCCTGCAGCTGTACACTGATGTCCCATCCCATCAGATCTCAGAAGCTGAGCAGGTTTGGGCCTGGTTAGTACTTAGATGGGAGACCACCTAGGAACACCAGATACCATAGGCTTGGGAGAAGAACCCAGAAACCCATCCCCCAAAATCAATCAGCTATTGAAAACCCTATGAATAGCAGAGAAGTACTAATAATAGTGTTTCATCTGTTGTAAGTAGAGTCGCTATGAGTTGGACACCGACTTGGCAGCACCTAACAACAATAACAATATAATATTAGCAACATGGAAAAATTTGAACTCCTAGCATTGCAACCCCAGGCAACTGGGGACTATGAGTGAAAAATAGGCTTTACTCCTTTAAAACCTGAATGATACAATAATTGCATCCCCAACCTAGAGCTCTGTAGAAGAGTAGCTTTATATAACAAAAACAGTACCAATATAAGATCTACATGTTTTAAAGCCTGTGTTTGGTTCTTTCATTCACTGATCATTTAATTTTGAACAAACCATTCACCTTTCCTAAGTCCTGATTCTTTTTCTGTACAATAATTTCTTTTCTGACAGGCACAACATTCCATGGAGAGTCAAAGAACTAATAAGTATCTATGAGGTTTAAAAGCTGTATTACATTTAAAAGTATTATGTTATCTTAATTTTGGGGTTCTAAGAATTTGAAAGCTGTTATGTTGAAAAGAGGAGCCTCTGAAAATCATGCATCTTAACATCAGAAAGGACAGATGATCAACTGACCCAAAAGACTAACCAGAAACCAAAGCACAGCCATTAACAATCATAATGAAGACTGAATCATCAATAGAAAGTTGAATTACATTTAGAATACTATGGTTTTAAAAATATATTATCACTTAGAATGCTTTTTTAATGTTTCAATTTGTCCATATCTTGTGCCATATTGAGGTAAAGTTTGGCTCATAAGAAAATGGACATGTATAACCGTGTTAGTTTCTAATCACTGTGAGAAAATACCTAACAGAAGGAGGAAAATTTATTTTGGCTTAAAGATTCAGAGGTTTCAATCCATGATACAAGATGAGCTGGCCCCATTTCTTTTGATCTGAGGTAAGGCAGAACACCACAGCAGAGAGGTGCTGGAGCAGAGGTGCTCTCCTCACTGCATCTTGCAAGCAGAGAGACAAAGCAAGGAAGAGGCCAGGGACAAGATGCACCATGTCCAGAGATCTACTGTCTTCAATCAGACCCCATCCACCACAGTTTCCACCACCTCCTGCTAGTCCATTCACTTATGGATTGATCTATTGAGTAGGTCAGAGTCCTCATGATGCCAAAAGCCCATCAACTGATAACTAGCAACCAGGCCTTTAACACATGAGTCTTCAGAGGGCATTTCACATTCAAATAATAACAATGGCCAATATCACTTCCCAGATGTGTTATGAATAAAGGCAGGGGTTGCTTTTGGTCTCAGCTATCTTTTCAAGGATGCAAAGCTAGATATTCCATTGCCTTTATTCATGTACAAGGCACAAGGTAAAACTTAGTCTCTCAAACTCTTCAATGAATCCTAACATTTCACTTAAATTTTCTTCCAAACTATTTCATACTCTACACATTAAATTGTTCAAACTCTTTTGGCTTCTCTTTAAGCCTTGTTTCCTCTCCTTTCCTTTCTGGACCCACCCTCTGCACAGTTATACCCTGTAGTGTGCACTGGTCCAATATCATCTATGAAAAGTGAGATCCAATATTCTCTGGTATGGACTCTATAGTGATTTGAAAACAATTTTCAAAAATTTTATGCCCCCTCCATCAAAAGGCAGAGTCCAATTGCTCCCTTTGAACACAGATCAATCTTAGTATGAAAAACTGTAATAGTCTGAGAGCTTATGCTACTTCCTAACTAACAAATTAGCCTGTCACAGTTTCAGGAACACTTATAGAAGAAATGAGGCTCCTAGGTTAGAAAAGATATTTATTATGCACAATAGTAGCAATAGCCAGAGTGTCAGCATTTTCTGTTCCCCTAATTCCCTGGGTTCTAATTCCCCCTGAGAAGTATAAAGAAAGTCGGATGACAGATGGACACATTTGGGGAAAAATGGGAGCTTAGGCAATTTAAACCTTTTACAAAAAGTCAGTATGTCTTCCTTTCTTGTGGAAGGAGTCATTATTTATTATTGTTGTTGTTGTTGTTGTTGTTGTTGTTGTTGTTATTGTAGTAGGTAGTAAGCATGACTACCCATTTCTATAGAAGTTGCTGCTGATCACATAAGCATCCTTGAATATATAGCCTGGACCGAAGGCACTCAATGTTTCTATTCACAAGACATACAGAAACACAAGAACCTTAGAAGATCATTCCCCAACATCCCTCCACCCAAAAAAAATGATCATGGGTGAGTTCTGGGACTGGGTCTTCTTTTCACCAGCCTAGTTGGAGTGAGGGCTGAATCTCACATCAATTCCCATAAATGTAAGTTTGTTTTCAGGTGCTTCCAGTTTCCAGACTTCAAGCCATTCCAGTTAACTAGTAGAGAAGCAGTTCCAACCAAGACTGCAGAAATCATAGATATTTGAGCAAAATAATTGTTGCTTTACAAACCATTGTGTTTGAAAGTGCTTTGTTTTAAAGCACTTTATTATGCAGTAATAGATAAAAGGAACATAATGTTTACTTCATTGCAGTTCTGTAGAGGATAACCTTCCACTAGATTTTACCTAGTTACGAGAATAAAATCTCTACTCCAAGAGTTTTAGATAACTTAGTTTTTACTGTACTTATACAAAAAAGAAGGAGAAGAAGGAGGAGAATGAAAAGGTAAAGGAGGAGGAAGATAAAGAAAAATATTGGGGAATTTATAACTCTAATGGGGAAAATCTATTAACATTGATTCACAAGAATTGTGGTAAGGGGGAACTTTCACCACTTCCGTCCCTCCGTATATGATCTCTCATCTACAGGAAGAAAAACCATGTATTTCTAATGACTTTTCCTCATGATGTGGTCTTCCATAAAATGTATCTCCCTGCCATAACCCAAACTACAGGGAATTCAAAGAAGTCTTATATAATCTTGGGTTTGTTTCTAGAACTATTTCCAATATGCTTGAGTCTATAAAAGGTACTCAAATAACCATTTGGTGAACAACTCTATCCAACAACTAGCAAATGAGATACCGACCGAGAAACTGTAAGTTCTGATGAACCTTTAGTGTGAGGGTGGAAAACACCTATATCCCCATTTCCTTGAAACTCACTTGAGAGTGTTGAGTTATACCTATTTTCCCTTTAGTTTCCCAGGTTTTTAATTGTACTCCCATCCTAACAAGGATATTCAGTCCATGTTCCCTGAAGGCAGTGATTTTAAGTGATTTTAAGCTTCACTTAGATAAGAGATAAATATAAATTTGTTCCATCTTCATGGCTGTAAATTGACTTGATGTGGCCATTCCTGATTCTCTAAGTCGGAGTATTAGTTTCTTAGTAAAATCTTGAAAGTCTGACCACATATACAGAAAATATCTTCTCTCTGCTGTCTTATAGTTGTTAGCTCAACGTAATTTCCCTGGTGATCTCTTTACCTCAGTGTTTTCCTTTGAGAGCTGTTATGTATCTTGTCTAGGATGTTTTGAAAGCTCTCAATTCAATATAATTCCAAAAACTGTACCTTGAAACCAAACAACTAATCTTCCGTACTTTTCAATTTCCAAGTTGTCTCTCTCTTTAATATTCCAGAGGATTTATTAAGCCAGGACTCAAAAGTTGGTTCTCCTTAAGAATTTCTTCAATTCTTCATAGAATATAACCTAAGCCAGCTATTTTGAAAGCCTGCTATTAAATTTTAGCCCAATCTACACATGACGTGGATTACACACCAAAGTTTATTGAGACATAGCTACATGCATTCATGTAAGTATTATCTATGCTGCTTTTGTGCTACAACTGGACAGCTGAATTACAAAAAAAATTATACATACATATATACATAAGTGTATAATGTATAAGATAATTATGTATTATACTTAGCTAAGAATAGAAAATATAAGTAGACCCTATATGAGTGGGGGCCTGTAGCTGCAGCCCTGTGGCATCCGATCCTGTCAGATCTTGGAAGCTAAGCAGGGTCGGGCCTGGTTAGTACCTGGATGGGAGACCGCCTGGGAACACCAGAAGCTGTAGGCTTGGGAGAAGGACCTGGCAACCCCCTCCCAAAAATCAGTCTGCCATTGAAAACCCTATGAACAGCAGAGAAGCACTGACAATAGTGTTTCCCCTGTTGTACAGAGGGTCACTATGAGTCGGATACCGACTCGAAGGCACCTAACAACAACAATATGAGTGGGGAGGGGACTACTGGGAGGGAGTGGATGCTGAGGACGGGGGAAGAAGAGAAAGAACAGCATAGAGGGGTAAAGATGAAGAAAAAATGCAAAGTACAGAATAAAACTCCATGGAAAGAAGGAAGACAAAGGAAAAATGAAAGATAAAAAGAAAAGAAAAACGTCTATCAGGGTATAACTCATGGCTGCACATGACTGCCATTACATGTTAATTAAAATTCTTATTTTCTTTTTTCTTTTTCTTTTTTTCTGTTTACTCTGTTCTGTAAAATGTTTAAGGATATGGAAGTGTAAGCAAAATTAATTTAATAGTTGCTTAATGGATAGATCAACTGACATTACTCTGTGCCCCACTAATATGTATAAATAAAATACTAATTTAAAAAAAGAGAGAGACCACATGGCCCACAAAGCCTTAAAAAAAGGACTTGCCAAACCTTATCTTAAATAACTGTTACACTTATTTGTATGTTTCTTATCTTTTTCTTTAGTCTAGACAATATCTACTAGTCTTTCAGTTACTAATATTTTAATCTACTTTCCTGTTGTGTTTAATCTGCTGTCAACTCAATTAATTGAGTCTTTCAATTCAGTTATTGTATTTTTCATATTTAGAATTTCTATGTAATTCCCTTTTATAGAGTTTTTGTTTCTGGTGAAATTCTGTATTTACAATTTATATATGAGATATATTAATTATATTTAAAGTATACTTAAACCAAATGTCTGACTCATCTGTGGAAATATTTCAATTTTTTTTGTTTTTTCTCTTGGCTTTTTTTTATTTTTGCCTTGTTTGAATCATGGGTAACATTTCTGTTGAACACTAGAAGCAATGGTTAAATATGCAGAGATATTCTAAAGCCTTGACTGTGATTATGTTCAGTGACTGAGGAATTTCTTTGCTGTTGTCAACTACAATAAGAAAGATTATCTTAATACAGAATAGTCTTGAGCTGGTTAGGAACTCGTTTTCAGTTTCTCATTGAAACTGAATGTTTGGTCCTTTTCTGAGTTTTACATATTCTTCAGAAGGTCGCTATGAGTCGGATACCGACTCGACGGCACCTAACAACAACAACAACTGGTATAGTTCTTCCAAGGTCCTAATTAAATACCTGGGGTATTTTGTATGTTGAAGACTCTAATTTTTGTATTTTTGGCCCCATGAAGCTTTTACTAGCACTGCTCAGGTTATCAGTCTCTTAGCACCACCTTTGGATTAACTCTGCAGCCTGTTGAACTATTTATAATTTGCCACAGAGGAAAGAGTGCATGGTGTTAGGTGTCTCCAATGAGCATCCCAACCCAGCAGGATAGTAATCTCCTCAAGTCCTAGCTGACTTAGTACCTTTCTCTTTCTAGTAACTTTCAATAGTTTGTTTTGTTTTGTTTGCTTGTTTTGTTTTTGTCTTTTCATTTGTATGTAAATTTCATGTACAGCTTTTCTAGTCACTCTTCCAAGGGGGGCATGGCCTACAACAAAACACTCAGTCATTACCCTCAATAAACAAATTCCTATTATTTTTAATGAGTCGTTTTCCTCTATTGCCATTCAATGAATTTAAAACCTTGGATTTCTGTCTCTGGCCACCTGCGTTGGAAGACTATCACACCAGGGTAGGGTTTTTCCTCTGTGACTTTGTTTTGTTTTGGTTGCCTATGGGGGACTTCTGCTCTGGAAAGAAGCCACACTACACAGTTTGTTGATTTGTTTTAGCCTGTAAGGCATCCCTGGTGTACTAAATTTGTTTGTTTTGGCTACCTGCCCCACTGCATGCCTTTACTTTGCCAAATGAGGGGTTTCACTTAGGGTTCCTCTGATATTCCTCCATTTATGTCCCCAACATGCCCTTTTGTTCATATGCTGAAGAACTGTGAGTCAGATGTGTCTATTTCTACCCTGAACCATAGAGCCTATACAATTAAGAAGTTTCTCAAAGCACATGGCAGGCATATACCATTTTTCCTTGTGTCCATTGCTAGTTCAGATTTCCCTCTGGTTCCTACCTAGCTTTCTCCCTGATATCCTACACATCTTTGCTCATATGTCTTCTTCTAAACATAGCGCTCTCTCTCTCTCTCTCTCTCTCTCTCTCTCTCTCTCTCTCTCTGTTTACCTCATTTAAAATAGCCAGTATTCTCTCTATGGACAATCAATCCCCCTACACTATTTATTATAGTCACTATGAGTCAGACACGACTCAACGGCACCTAACAACAACAATAACACTATTTATTATAACGTTAATCATCTTTGACAAACTATACCTTCTATTTACACTTTTATTTTTTGTCTGTCTCTTCTACCCTAGTTGCTATATCACTGGTAACTTGAAGATTGTCAGGCACATAGTAGATGCTTATAAATTTCTGTGAAATGAATGAAGAGAAATAAATTTTTAAAAGAACTGCACATGTTTCGAACTGCTAGAGGGAAAAAACTCAATGAGGAAAAATATAATTGATTTCAGGGACCACAGTCTTTCATTTTCTGTGTCTTGAAAACTGTTCTTTGAGATATTTTGTCCACTTTATGATTGCTTCAGATAGGAGGCTAAAATGCTTTCCTGTTATTTCATGATGGCCAGAAGTCTATGCTTTATATTTCATTTATTTGTTATCTGTAATTCCCCAAATGAAAATAAACTCTACTAAGTTGGGGCCTTTTTCTGTTTGGTTTAATGCTGATTTGCTAGGACTTGGAATCATGTCTACATGTAATAGACACTCTATAAATATTTATTAGATGATTAATTAGATAAATATTTATGATTTCACTTTTTAAAATTTAATTATAGTTTAATATTCAGTGTATTTCTAGTTATAGACCAAATATGACATATTTATGGCTTTGCTAGAGTCTCATTCTTCTATCAAGATCTGTCACAATAACTCATTTTCATATATAGTCTCTGTAACCTATTTTATGTAATATCCAGTTATCTAACCACTGAGAAGATTGTCCTTTGGTGCAGCCCAGAGCATATGATAGATAGATATTCTCAATCTATTACCACAATAACATGTTAATCTTATGTGACAGCAATGATTTTAATCCTATAACCCTTTTCATCCTGAGCTAGGTGATTAAAAAGGGAATTAAGACACTTTATTCCTGTCATATTTCCAAGGCTTAAATTGAACAGCACATGCTAATATTTACAGCCTTCACTGTATAGTCTTTACATGAAAAGACTTATATTGAAAATATGATACATCTATGGGAAAGAAGAGCTGGGGTTTATCTCAGTTGGTATAGTGCCACTCTGCACTCTCTGAGGCCCTGGGTTCAATCCCCAGCACCACAAAAATGGGAGGACACGGCAGCTCACTCCTGAAATAATCCTGAAAACAATCAGCCGTTGAAAACCCCATGAGTATCACTAAGAATTGGACCCGGCTCCACAGCACCTAAAACCAACAACATCGGAAAGAAAGCAATTAAATTTTGTTACTAAAATAATAGCATTAAATCTCCTGTTGCTACTGACCAACATAGCCAAACGTAAGTGTAAAAATGTGAGAAACAATTTCCTCATCTGTAAATTCCATAAAAGTTGGCCCTAATATCTGTATTCGGAAACCTCATTAACATGATTTCAGCATGTCAGTGAAGGTCCGTTTAGATAGCATTATTGTTTTGCTTTTCTGTAGCTGTGCTAGATAAATTAAGTGGCTCTCTAGTCACCAAATGTTGAGGGCTGTTGTTAGAAACAATATCAACAGAAACTAAGAATTGGGAAACCTTCAACACAAAGTAAATTTGCAACAATTTTTCTACCTGAATGTTGATTTTGGAGAATCAAAAAACTATATTGTTAATAATTTGTTAAGTCAACACTTAGTTACACACAAGAATTATGTTTGGTGAAGTACTCTTCTTGACCCAGGGGAATGCAAAATAGAAAGCTGAGTAGATAATTTAGAAAGAGAACTCCATGCTTGGAGCATCAGACATATGTTCTGGGGTTTAGAAGACACAAAGGTTGTAAAACTACTTTGTAAGTCATGCCTGGAGCCTCTTTAAACGCATAGCTACTCTTTATTTTGAGACAGCATATTGCTCATTTGTCTTTTTTTCAAATATAATCTAGTGTTCATCCCTTCTCTGCGTGCTGAGTTCTGCATTTTGATGTACCATTTATGGAGGGGGTGACTTTCTTGTTTTCTGCATGTTGCATGGGCCAGAGTGCCAGCTGGACAACAGGAGGGTCACAAGGACCCAGGGGGAAGGCTGATGGAAAATTGGGAACCAGGACTCTTGCTGATGCAGCAGAGAAAATAGACTGCAAAATGGCTGATCATGAAAACTGCCTGCAAGGAGCAGCATGCCTCCACGCTAAAGCCTCCTTTTTTTTTATCTTTTTTCAGAATTTTTTTATTAGAAATTTTTAATGTACATCATAATGTCATTCATTTTGACATGCTTTTCATTGTGACATTTTCATATATGCATTTTGATAAACATTATTCATATAGGTTACCCCTTACCCTCCCCTATGCTTCCCCCCTCCCACCCTTCCCATCTAAGTTTCCCATCTAAGTCTTCTCTATCTTTTACTTAGTAGTATTTTTCTATATGTCCTTGGGTTCCAGTTCTGTTTAAGATA
>VMDO01039778.1:0-12433 GCA_007922755.1 Pedetes capensis
TTCAGAAAAATAAAAAAATCTCCAATCTATTTATTTTTGTTTCTTCTGTTTTAACATAGACTTTCTGGAAAACATTTGCTAACTTCAACTATTTGGAGATTATGTTATAGTCCTCTTTTTGTTTTTTGTTTTTGTGTTTGGTTATGTTGTTGTTAGTTGCCCTCGAGTGGAGTCCGACTTTTATTGTCCTGCCAAAATCCAAGTTTTTTGTACATTTTTTCAGTATCTTTAAAATTATATTTTACATTTTTATTTTATTTACATTTCTTCATCCAGTTTAAGATAATTTATCTATCAAGAGATTTAAATATTGTCATATTTTTTAAAGTCTGTGACATAAATGTGAATATGCTCTAGATTTCCTGCTCATTCTTATGATAAATAAAATCACAAAGGTATACCTTTTTAGCCCATTTATTAATACCCGGTCATAACTATATAGGCTCCTATCCTCAGTCTTAAATATTTTGGGAACTACTAAGTATAAACAAATGCAGTAATGATTTACTTTAACCTGATAGTTGTAATCTTTATATTTTCAACACAACTTTTCCATTTACTACAACATAAATTCAACTGATTTCTAATGGGTTGTTAGAAATAATTAGATTACTTCTAGACAACAAAAATGTGAATTTCAATCTTAGTGGGTAGTTAAAAGAACTATTTGTACATCCAATTTTTGTTATTTTTATAGGCTGATACCAGCTGTCCACTGACAAATGACAAAGTAGGAAATTCAAGTAATTACTCAGATATTTTAGGGAAAAATTAAGTGTTTCAGCCACTATGCTAAACATTTTGTTTAAATTATCTTCATTTTTCCTTTTTAATGGAGATAAGGATATTTAGGTCCTTCAGAACATATTCTGAATACTCATGGTATCTTGTAAATCCCATAAAATCGATTCTTTTATTTTCTTTTTTACTTCATGATTCATACTAGGACTGTTCATATTAATAGATAGGACCCACAAAGCAAGGAACTCAACATTGAAATTGTTAAGAAATCCAGACTCAACTAAAGAACTGCATTAAAATATAATATACCAGAAGAGAATACAAAATGATTCAGCCACTTTGGAAGACAGTTTGGCAGCTGCCTACAAAATTAAACATTACCATACCATCTGGAAATTGCACTCTTTGGTATTTTCTCTAAAGAGTTAGATTATGTCCACACAAAATCTACATATGAATGTCTATAAAAGCCTAATCCTTAAAAACCCAAACTTGGAAGCAACCAACATATCCTTCAGTAGGTGAAGGGGTACTGTGGTACATCCAGACATGGCGTATTATTCAGTGCTAAACGAAATGGATTGTCAAGTTATGAGAAGACAGGTAGGAAAAAAAATGTGTATTACTCTGGGAAAGAAGCATGTATGAAAACACTAAATACTCTTTGATTCCCACCATAGGTCAGTCTGGGAAAGGAAAAACTATATAGACATTAATGTCCACTGGAGTTTGTTGAGAGGTGCAGCTGAACAGGTGGGCCACAGGGAATTTTTAGAACTAGGAAGCTATTCTGTATAGTGTACTATGATACGTGCATGCGGTTGTTGTTGTTAGATGCCATTGAGTCAGTGTCTGACTCATGGCGATCCTATGTACAATGGGAGAAACCACATTATTAGTGTTTCTCTGTTATTCATAGGGTTTTCAATGGAAGATTGTTTGAGGGAGTGGGGTGCTAGGTCCTTCCCCCATGCCTACAGCACCTGGTGTTCCCAGGTGGTCTCCCATCCAAGTACTAACCAGGTCAATCCTGCTTAGCTTCCGAGGTCTGAGAGAATCGGACGCCACGGTGCTATGGTTGCAAGTGTACGTATAGTAATGAACAATTTTCCCAAAGGCCTAAAAGCAAAACATTCAGATTGAATCCTTTTATAATCTGTGAACCTTACCTGATTGTAAGGAATGTACCCCTCTGGTTTGAGAAGCTGATGAGGGAGACTACAGATGTGTGGAGATCGGGGTAGTTGGAAAATTTTTGCACCTTTCTCTCAATTTTGCTGTGAACCTGAAACTGGTATAGAAAATAAAAAGTCTTTTAAAAAAATGTATGATGTGAACATCTAGCTCCCAAAATAACTCTTCCATATCTTGTTACACAACATAAATGCCAATGTCCTACTTCCTGCACAAATCCTATGCTCTATAAACCCTTGCGGTATTCTTCATTTTCTGATATGTCCTAGAAAGAAATATGTTTGACACCTTACATCCAGATGGGGAATATTGTCAATAAAGATGGCTCAGTGAGAAGCAATGCTCATGAAAATAGCACAAGGGGAGTGAAGTGGAAAGATACTCCATATTTTTTCTCAGTATTTTAATCCAACAGAACACATTGTATTAAATGTCAGCTAAAATACACTTTTTATTTTTCCATTCCTGAAATAAAGTGTGCACTTTTTATGAGAAGACTAAAACTTGCATTATTTTGATACTAAATGTAAAATTCCTTGATAGTACATACATTTTATAATGTTTGTGAAAAACATCTAGGCAGGAAGAAGGAATTAAGGGGTCTCTGCAGCCACCTTGCCTGCAGCCATAGCCCTGTGGCATCCGATCCCATCAGATCTCGGAAGCTAAGCAGGATTGGGCCTGGTTAGTCCCTGGATGGGAGACTGCCAGGGAACACCAGAAGCTGTAGGCTTGGGAGAAGGACCTGGCAACCCCCTCCCCAAAATCAATCTGCCATTGAGAACCCTATGAACAGCAGAGAAGCACTGACAATAGTGTTTCCCCTGTTGTACAGAGGGTTGCTGAGTTGAATACTGACTCGACGGCACCTAACAACAACAACAGCAGCCACCTTCCACCTGTATGCTCCCAGCTACCTGGCTTGTGAATATCAGTGTAGGCTCCTTTTGAGACAAATGCCTTGATCTAGTGGTCAGTGCTTCCCTGTCAGGAGAAAACAGAGGATTAGAACCACCCCTGCATTTAGTCAGGAAGAATGAGAATGACTACATAAGACTCACCCACCCCTTGTTGTTCTTAGGTGCTGTCAAGGTGATGTCCTACTCATAGCGACCTTACTTACAACAGGTGAAACAGTATTGTTAGTGCTTCTCTGCTATTCATAGGGTTAGAAGTGGTGGATTGTTTTGGGGAGTGGGTTGTCAGATCCTTCTCATAAGCCTACAGCACCTGGTGTTCCCATGTGGTGTCTCATCCAAGTACTAATCAGGCCTGGTCCTGCTTAGCTTCTGAGATCTGACAGGATTAGACACCACAGTAGTACGACTGCACTCCTGTTTAGTGAAAAGGGCATTGGTCAGCAGAGCCTGATCCCTTAACAATGTAGGTTGTTAATGAATGTTCCTCACATCCTGATGTCATGTTCTTCATCATAAAGTCTCGTTTCTCAGAGTATTTCCTCAGTGTAGAGATTGAAGAGGTATGGTGAACAGATACAGCCCTGACATACACCTTTCTTGACTATAAACTAGGCAGTGTTATGTTCTGTTCAAATGACTACCTCCTGGTCCCTATACAGATTCCTCATGAGCACAATTAGGTGCTCTGGAATTCCAATTCCTTACAATGGTATCCATAAAATGTTGTGATCCACATAGTCACATTCCTTTGTAAAGTCATTAAAACATGTAGACATTTTTCTGGTATTCTCTGCTTTTGGCTTATATCTATCTCTATCAACAATGATGTCCCTGGTTCCATGCCTTCTTCTGAACCCAGCTTGATTCTCCAGCAGTTCTCTGTCTATACTTTGCTACAGTCCCTTTTGAATGCTATTTAGCAAAATTTTATTTGTATGGGCTCTTAATGATATTATCCTATTGTTTCCACATTCAGTTATATTTCCTTTCTTGCAAATAGGCATAAATATGGATCTCTTCCAGCCATTTGGCCAAGTAGCTGTTCTCCAAATCTCTTGGCTTAGAAAAGTGTCAGATTGGAAAATAAAAAAAGAAATTTTGCTTTTGGTTATAAGTAAGTTAATCTTAGGTGTTAAAAGAAAGGAAAAATCAATATCTAAAACTTTCCTTTTGAGAAGGTATATAGTAGTCTGAAACATGACACATGATGTAGACCTACTTATTCACTCTCCAAGAAATGTATTAATTCATGTGAATACTTTCTACCTGAAACAATCAAATTTTTGTCTTGAAATCCAGTACCATTTTTCCTCCTAATAAATGTCTAAAAATAAGTGTCATTTCTTAGACCCTGGCTATGGCTTAGGAGTGGTCTTGCCTCAAAGGAAGATCCCCTTTCTACTCCAGACATGGAGGCTTCTGTTGCCTTCAGGTGTAAATAGTGATAATGGCCACCGACCAGGTCTCTTGTAAAAGGTTAATAGCCTACCAACCAGGCCATTTTTTAGAAAGGATATCATCTACTGGCCAATTGTAAAGGGCATTGTCCACTAGCAATCAGGCTGCTTGCAAAGATATTGTTCACTAGGGAAGTGGTAACTACCAGATCAAACCATTTCCCTCACATGCATTGCTATTCATGTCTCAAGACGTGCCTGTGAAGCAGGTAGCTCTATACAGGGTCCCTTTTATTCCCTTTCACTCTGCCTAGGACCTCATATCATTAAGGCATTCCATTGAATTCTAATATCCTTGTTCCTGTCTATAAAGGATTATACTGCATATTCCATTGGCTAGATATTGGACAAGGGAACATGGATTGATCAATGAAATATGAGAAGTGATTTATGCCATATCTGAAAAAGAAATTTTATAACACATATCTTAATTCAGCTAGTTCTCATTTTATTCTGTCAGGAGAATGGCTTGCCTAGGCTATCAATTTCCTGCTTGTTCTGAGCCCTGGAAAGGAAAACAAAACCCCCAAAACATGGAGAAGCATAAGAGCTAACTTGCAAACATGTGACATGAGACATGAGGGAATAGAAAATATTTGTTAGTGCAAGCCAGGGATATTTTAGCTCTGTTATATCATTGCAGCATAATAGAGTAACATCAGAGCTATAGAAATCAGCATGTTGAAGTGGAAGTGGTGTGTTAAATTTTGCGGCATTGACTTAAGAGCTGAGGTGTGAGCAGGCAAGAGAAAATTTAATTTGCTTTGATAGTAGTAGATCAATGAAGCATTTAGCAAAACTGAAACAATGATAACCTGGAAGCCAGATAATATTCTTAATGAGACTTTACTTTTAGGTGAAGATTTTTAGAAGAAGATTCTATTGGTGTATCTTTGTTATTTTTGCCTTTATTTGATAGGAAATTACATGTGCTAAAAAATGATTGCCAGGTTTGTGAGCAGCATTAAAAGATACACTAGTTTCTCAGCCAAATAGGTGAAAGAGAGCATAACAAATTGTTTTAAAATACAGTAATTGATTAACACTTGTCTTTGGGATAAGAGCTTTGTTCAAGCATTAAATTTTATTAAGCTTATGCCCATTCAGTTCTTTCAATGACTTGGAAGAAAAGGGGGCACGTTGCATGTATCTCTCCCAAGAAAACCTAATGAGCTCATCAATTGAAATTAAATCTAGACGTCAATGAAGGTCTTGTATTGAATTGTAAATAGGTGGACTCACAAATGGAACTGGCTGAAATAGAAAAAAAAGATTCAAAAAGATTCAACTTCTAAAGAAAAAGAGACTGGATTATAATACATTATGACTGCTTATGATTTAAAATGGAATTTAGTCCCATAATTTTATAAAGGCAGAACATAAGTCTAAAAAAATTTTTGTAGTTATTTTTCATAAAGGGTAGATTATCAATATGTTCTTGGATGAATATATAAGAGGAAAAAGATAGAGATTTCAAAGTGTTCAGCCAACAGTGAAGGAGAAGAAAGATGAGTGAAGCTGTCCAGGAAATAAAATGGAGTCTGTTCAGAGAACATTTCCTACCACAGGGAAGGGAGGTCCTACCACTCCCCCGAGAAACTCCTTCTGTTTTCCAGCAGCTTAGTTCACTCTGTGTTTCCCTTTTCCTGATGGGAATATTTGACGCCATTTTCCTTTTTCTGTTCCATACAGTGTGTTACTTATGTGAGGGGCAAGCACTTAGATGTTTTGTTCATTATTTTCTGTTCATGCATGTTCAAGTCATGAGTCATATTTGGGCATAATATAGAGACTACCATTGGATGGTGCATTGATCACATGATGGATGAAATATCAAACATATTTTAACACATAAATATATCAGGGTAAATGACAGCTTAATGGAATGAGTAAATATTGCTGAAGATCAACTGCATTAGACATGAAATTGGAAATGTAAAATCAATTTGGCAGAACAGTGCTTCTTATACAATGTATTGGGTCATCTATCTGTATTAAATCAAAATACACTATTCAACTGCTTTCTATCTAAAATGATAAGTAAAGAATTGAAATGAGTTAAGCCAATTAAACAATAGCAAGGATTCAAAACAACCCTGGGCCTGATAAGAACAGCATATCTTAGGGAGGAGCTGTTTTTCAGCCTAGCCTAGAAAGCATGATGATGAATTAGCATTTTCATAGATAAGTGTGCATGTATGTGTCTGTGTGTGTATATGTGTGTCAAGGAGGGTGAACTGCATGTCTTAAGAAACAAGTTGAAGCTGGGTACCATGGGGCATGCCTGTAGTCCAAGGAACCTGGAGGCTGAGGCAGGAGGATCAGAATATCATGCCTGTGGCATCCTGACCAACTTTGGGAGACCCTATCTCCAAATAAAATATAAAAAGGGTGTTGGGGGGGCACCCCACAGTAATAGTCCACTATTTATTTAGTTAGTTTTGAAACAAAGTTTATTAAGGAGAGATAAAAAAAATAGTATATGCTTTGGATTTAAACATAGGCAGGTGGGGCACCCCCTAAGGAAAGAATAATCATATATATCCAAGATATAGATGTGGGCTTTTCAAGGTAGTCACTACAAATTGATTTTTAAAAATGAGAATTTGCTCACAGATAGTTCGTATGTGGTGTGTATGTATGTGAGTAAATCAATATAAAGCTGAATGCCTGAATGGTTTGTGAGGGCTGATATTTGAATGGAATAAAATAAGCTGATTAATAAGCACTTCAATGAAGACAGTAATTAATTATCTTGTTGTTGTTGTTGTTGTTAGGTGCCGTCAAGTCAGTACCCGACTCATAGCGACCCTCATAGGGTTTTCAGTGGCTGATTGTTTTGGGATTGCCTTGGGAGTGGATTGCCTGGTCCTTCTCCCATTCTTGAGGTGCTGGGAATTGAACTCGGGACCTCAGAGACTGCAGTGCAGCGCTCTACCAACTGAGCTAAATCCCAGCAATTATCTTGATAGTTAATGAAAATAGTAAATGAGAGTGAAAATTTTGAGAGTTGTTCAGTACATGAAAGATATGTTCAGGAATTCTAAAATCTATCAAAGGAGAAGTTTCAGAGAAAGAAGAAAGAAATAGCATATGTGAAAAATAGCATCGGATAACAGCGAGAAGACACTGCCTTTAAGCTTAAGAAGGATTCAAATTGAAAAGTCCAGCAAGTGCCAAGCATAAGAAGTGTAAAATTACTTCCTCCCCCCAGGAAGAAACAATCAGAATTGTATTGGAATTATCATGAGTACCAGATAACACCATGGAAATACTTTCTCATTTTAAAAAGAAAAATCACCCAAAATATTTCATCCATTCAGAACAAATTCAATTGGAGGTCAAAGTCTAAATTTCCATTTATGCTTATATAACTCCTAAGCCTATCTCCCTCTAAAGTTCCATTACTCTTAGCTGTAGGACAATTTCAAAAGCCTGGAAATAGAAATTCTCACCTGCTTTCTTTTACAAGATAGAAATAAAAGATGATCGTGGCTCATGTAAAAAGGAATAACTGCTTGTGTTTTTAATTAAATCCTATTGCAATTTTCACAATCAAGTTCTTCAAAACTTAATGAGGAAGAATTCTTATTTAGACTTTATATTTATACTTTTAGTGACACCAACTATCTTGTTTGTCATTTTAGATTGCTTATCTGTTACGAAAAATAGTATAAGGTACTTCATAGGAAAAAATCACATAGAAGAAGATGGAACATTAAACATATGAACACATAAATATATAAGGGTAAATGGTCACTTAATGGAATGAGTAAATCTTGCTGAACACTAGCTATATTAGTCATGAAACTAAAAATGAAAAACCAGTTTTGCAGAAGTATTCCTTAGTTTATGAGTTCAACTATCTTTATTCAATCAAAATATATTACTCTATTGTTTTCTATATATAATGGCAAATAATGGCTTGAAATTATTTAAGCCAATTAACCAATAACAGGGCTTCAAAACAAACTTGAACCTGAACCCTGAACACATTCTGGTTCAAGTATATTAAAATTTTTTTCTGAACCCAAACCTAAACCATAACCTGAACCTGAATCCAATGAAAGATTGGCTTCTGGTTTGGCTTCTAATGTTTTGTTTGTTTGTTTTGATCACTAGCTATTCCAGTTTTGAAGAAATTAAAATTCATCTTCGCTATACACAGAGAATTAAAATGTTACACCTGAACCAAGCCTGAGCCCTCTAAATATTAACAGTTAGAACCTTCACCTGAGCATGAACTTGATTATTCTTTCCACATTTGAAGCCCTGTTCCTAAATATTGTATGTCTAATATTTGAGATGGTTTGGGTATATCATGATTATTTTCAGAATTCCTGAAAGGAGCTCATATATCAAAATTAATGTAGTATAAATTTAGCTCAAAATTTATAACTGGTTAATCAATTTTTACATTATGTGAATATTTTCCTATCTCTCAATTAAGTTAATTATATACATTCTGTACTTTGCAGAAACTATGAAACATAAAACAAAAATTATTCTGTTTTATCAAATTCCAGTCAAAATAATATCTATGACAACCTGACATAAGGCTGAAATTGGCCTTCAAATAGACTTTGACAGGGTATTGTAAAGCTCTTACTCATTAATTGAATTTTAATGATTTCAGTAAGAGAGTCATCTGTCCATGTTTTCACAAACTTAAACAGGCTCAGATATTTCATTTTTTGATGCAGTGCCTGATTAAAGCTTTCTAAGGTCCAAATAAATGTTATATTTTAAAATTAGGTATGTTAGATAAACTAAACATTTTTTGTGCCCTTCAATTCCCAGTTAACCCAAACATATATCATTAACATTATCTGTTTAGAAAGTAATATTTTTAGACAATAATCATCACTAGTGAATGGGTTAGTAAATACCAAATAAGTAAAAAATATAACTGAAATATGGTGAAACTGGTTTTTTTAATTGTGATGGGATAATTTCAAGTATGTAAATAGAGACAAAATTGATCTTTAATTCCTATAGTCATTAGTACTTATACAATTTATTTAGTTCTAGAGTATAAACTTAGATTTTTTAGACTATTCATAAATTATGAGCATCATAAACACATATTTTTAGAAAAGAGACATATTAAAATTACACAGATCATAAATACATAGTGAAGAGCGATGGCTTTAAAATGAAGCAATAAACAACATATAATATTGAATATTCTTAGTTGTGTACATCACATTTTAGAAACTTACTAGAACTATGACATCAGTTACATAAATCACTATTGATAAAATGGATTTTTCTTAAAGAAGTAAACAATATATCATTTCTTTTGTGAAATTAGCAAAATTAGTCCAACAGAAAGAGAACTGAGATGACCTAAGAGATTTAATTTTAGGGAATGATCTTATTTAACATTTTTATAAAGTAACATGAATGGATTTGTGGCTGAACAAAACATGAATTTGTTTAGGGCTAGCTTTAAAAAGTAAAACCTAAAGTAAAAAGAAAATTGCTAAGAAAATTTTCAGTGCACAATATAAACAGTATGAAGTTCATGAAATACATTTCCTTAGCAGAAATTTATTAAGAAAAGCATTAAATATGTTATGGCCTTTAGGAAAAATAAATCCAATTAATGATTTGCAGAAATAACATGTCCAGAAAAGCAGTTATGTTTTGCTATTCTATTTTACGTTTGCCATATTCTACCTGTTTCTCTGTGTAAGTAAATCTTTACTAATGTGAAACAGAATAATTTAGCTTTTCTTTGAAGACACCACCATCCAAACTGTTATGTAAACTAGCAGCCAGCAAGTCATGCTTTTTACCACTATGTCCTGTGTCTGAGCAATCCCCAAGTCCTCTGAAATTTTCCCTCTCTCATATGCCACATACTCCTTTCATCTCCATTTCAAACACCACAGTCTAATCCACCATCATCTTTCACCAGGATTAGGCAAAAGCCTTTTATTTGATTTGCTCTTATTCAATCATCCACTTCACTTCTAGTCCCTTCTGCAATACGTGACCTCAATTAACTTTAACATTTGAAACATAATCATATTCGTCCCCTACACAGAAGATTGCAGAACTTGCCATACAAAAACAAAAGCAATAGGGTATATTCACCTGGTCAATACAAACACAGTTCATGTTGGATCTTGCCTCATTTCTTCTCACTACTTACTCTGGTATCTGCTTTCTGATCACATGAGTCTTATTTTAAGCACTTGAGTGCCTATTGCTCCTCCCTGCTTCTTGTGGAAGTCCATTGTCCATCTCTGGCTAGACAGCGGTAAAAGATAGAACGTATCGGCTATTATATTTTGAATATTTAATAACTGCCTATAGTGCTTACAGAAGAACAGATATACATGACTTTGTTCTGACTGAATAAATAGTTTCTTTTTCTACAAGGATAATTAGTTTGCTTTACCCTTGGAGTTAATAACATCACAAGATATTGCTTTTTTTTTTTTTTTTGCAGTACTGGGGGTTGAGCCCAGGGCCTCGAGCTTGCATGCTTTGCAAGTGCTGTACCACTGAGCTACACCCCAGAACACTTTTTTTTTTTTTACTTTTTTTGAGACAGGGTCTGGAACTTGCGATGCTCCTGCCTCCGCCTCCTGAGCTGCAGGGATTACGGGCATGTGCCATGGCGCCCAGCAAAGTATTGCATTTTTGAATAAGACAAAACATTTTCAAGTTTAAGATTTTCTGTCCATTGAGGTTGACTAACAGTTGGTTTCCCAACATCTCTTTCATATTTTCTAATTGCTAAGACATATCATGGGGCTGGGATTTAGCTCAATTGGTAGAGTGCTGCACTTCAGTCTCTGAGGTCCCGAGTTCAATTCCCAGCGCCGCAAAAATGGGAGAAGGACCTGGCAATCCACTCCCAAGGCAATCCCGAAACAGTCAACCATTGAAAACCCTGTGAGGGTTGCTATGAGTCAGATACCGACTCCACAGCACCTAACAACAACAACAAAAAGACATATCATAAAAGTAAGTAGAAATTATAGTTGTTTCCATCAACTTAATGACATCTTAGAGAACTTACCATCATAGACACAGAAAATAAGGAACTCCCGTTTACCTACTCCTTCCTTTGTTGGTTTGCATATGTGGAAGTACAGATACTTGTTAGTTTCAATTTGGCTCATTGTCCCAGCTATCACCTCACCACTTAATTGTTTGACAACCACCTCTGTCTAGACAAAGCTAAACTTAAGTACATACCAACCTCTGTAATGCTCATCATACATGACTGCATGGGTGAGTCTAACTCTCTTGCCCTGGGTTGTGTGTAAACACTCATTCAACAGTAAGAAATCTGTCTGTTGCCATGTATTTCACTAATGGCTCCTTTCCAGTACACATATATAGTGTGCACATATATAGATACCAGAATTACCTGTCCCCTCACCGGAGCACATTCTCACTTAGAATACCATGTTTATACGTATTCCACACCTCCTTTGGTTTGGCAAATCCCCCTCACTCCAGTGGTGCTTACATTAGCTCCCTGCCACCATGTCTTTTTTAGAGAAGTGATTTTATAATTTTATTTTTACATTTAATTTAATTTATTCATTTATTTATTTTTGCAGTACTGGGGTTTGAACCCAGGGCCTCACATGTGCTAGACAAGTGCTCTGCCACTGAGCTGCAGTGCAGACCCTTTTTTATTTTTTATATTTTATTTTATTTTTATTTATTTTTATTTTTTTATCTTTTACTTTTTATTTCTCACCAAGTTTCCCAGGCTGCCTCTGGGCTCGAACTCACAATCCTCCTGCCCCAACCTCCTGTGCTGCTATGATTACAGGCATGTTCCAAGGCACCCAGCCTGTTTTATACATTTTTGATGAAGTTAAATTGTTGTATTCAATTCTGTCTTCCACCCTGGAATCACCAGTTTCCCAACTATTATTTTATTTACATACATAATGCTCTGCTCTTTACATTATAAAATTTGATGGGTTTTGAGGAATGTATAAAAGTGTTTACCACTACTTATCATACAAAATAATTTAAAGGATGTTAAACTCCCTGGGAGATGGACCCAGCAACCCACTCCCAAAAATCAATCCGGCATTGAAAACCCTATGGACAGCAGAGAAGCACTGATAAAGTGTTTCACCT
>VMDO01039779.1:0-12437 GCA_007922755.1 Pedetes capensis
TAACTAAATCAAGAATTTTAATGCTCAAAAAATTATGTGTAAAACTTAACATTTTAATGAATATAAAGAAAAAGCACACATGGAAAGTAGGAAATAATGAAATGATATTGTTTTAGAACTTTGGGATTGGGATATTCTGGTTATGTTGAATAATCAGATAGGACAAAGAAGAAATTTTCTCTAAAGGCAAATATATTCCTTTAAAAAGACAGTGATTTAATAGAAATTTTAGTGGTATTTGGGGAAGAAACTGTGTGATCTAATTTGTTGTATAAATTTATAATGGCAGATGTAAAAAGAATTAAAATCTTCCCTTATAAAATTCAATGTATTTAGTAAAGTTTAATAAAATGAAAATGAGAATAAATTACTAATCCTAATTGCTATCCTTAGGCAAATTTGTGATAATTTCCCCATCTATCTAGATAAGGAAACTGGGTATTATGCCTATGAAAATGCAAATAATGATACTAACCACCTGCTTAATGACAAAAGCAAGCACAACCTGTTTCTGTTATACAATTTCTTTTCCATTTATTAAGAAATTTGAATACTCAATATCTGCTACAAAATCATAAAGCAGGTGTTTTCTCCTTAAAACCTTCCTGTTTTTAAGATTATCTGCATTTATAAGATTGATGCTTGTTTCATTCTAGATCTATTTTCATAATAAAAGTTTTCAGGCTATCTTGAATATGTTTTTTAACCAAGGATCTCAATGTTTAAGTTTAATGAGAGTATCATCTTTTGAAACAACAATAGTTTGGAGGTTTTAAAATAATTTTAAATCCAATATTTAGTGTTTTGAGCACACTCATATGAGCTACATTACAGGTGTTCCTATTTATAAGCTGAACACATATATAAGGTGGGAATAACAATATCATGAAGAATGAAATTAAAACTCAATCTCTCCATTGAATAAATTGATGAATTTCTCAACACTTACAACTTAACAAAATTAAATCAATATTGATATAAACACTTTAAATAGACCTATAACAAATAATGAACTTGAAGAAGTAATAAAGTAATCTTCCAACAAAGAAAAGCCCAGGTCTGGATGGGTTTAGTATCAAATTTTGTCAAACTTTCAAAGAAAAATTAATTCCTATACTCCTCAAAACATTCCACAAAATAGAAAGGGATGGAATACAGATTGAGTAATTAATTTATAAAGAATGAAGGTTTATTACGTTCATGGTTTCAAACATCCAAGGTCATGCTGCCTAATCTGGTGAGGGCTTTCTTTCTCATAGGGACTATGTAAAGTCCCTAGGGAGAGCAGAATGTCACATGGTGAGACAGAGCAAATTTATCTGTGATCTCTTCTCTTATAAAACCACAGTCCCATTCTGTGAGAGACCCACACTTACTGCCTCATTTAACCTTAATAACCTCCCAAATGTCCCACCTCTAATTATCATAAACAGATTAAGTTTTCAAAGTCAAAAAAACTTTTAAATAGGGATAAATACCAGCATGTGTTTTGGTAGGTCATTCAAATCACAGGATATATATCCATAGAAAGATATGATTGATAGATTGATAGATATAGATATATAGTGCATAAGTGTTCAATTCAAACCTATAAATCAGAGTAGTTAAAAAATTTGCCACAACATTTTACATTATGACATATAACCACTACTGAATGATCTCCTGGAGCTGGGATTTAGCTCAGTTTGTAGGGCGCCTCTCTGTAGTCTCTGAGGTCCTGAGTTCCCTTCCCAGCATGGCCAAAATAGGAGAAGGACATGGCAATCCATTCCAGAGGCAATCCTGAAACAATCAGCCATTGAAACCCCTATGAGTGTTGCTACAAGTTGGACACGACTCGAAGGCACCTGACAACAACAACAACAACAACAACAACAACAACAACAACAACAAAGGATCTCCTAAAATGAAGAAAGGGGAGCACTCATTAATCTATTTGTAATTTGAGGCCCAAGAAAAAAAGACAAATATTTGTAGGATTAACTGAAAATCATTGGTCAAAGGTGAAGTTACAGAATGTTGAGTGGCTCCACTAATAGAGGGTGAGGTAGGACAACACTATTTCATGCAGAATAGCATGTGCCTTCAGCCCCAAATCTAAAGCTTTTGCTTTGTGTTCCAATGTTACAACAATATGAAATTTTCAGGATGAAAATCTGTGTCCAGGAGTTTTGACTGAAGCAAATTATGGGAATGTAATCCTTGTTATGTAATATGAGAAATACACTAACTTCCCATTGAAGTGTCCATGTTGCCTGAACTATGCAGATTTCCTTTTCCTTAATGTTATGTAAGCTAATGGCAGTAGTACTTGTCACAAAGTGGTTGAGTCCTAGTTTTTTGGTCTGAAGAGTGGGAGAAAGCAGGAACAATTAAGATTACTTTTTAGAGGAAGACAAATTGGTATCTCTATTTTAATGAAGACTGTATGTATGTGTGTATATATGCTTAATTTCTTGAACTGTTACAGTGGATTTCTTTCTTTCTTTTTTTTTTTTTTTTTTTGCAGTACTGGGGGATGAACCCGGTGCCTTGTGTGTGCATGCTTTGCAAGTGCTGAACCACTAGGCTGCACCCCTAGCCCATTTTTTTTTTTTTTTTTACTTTGTGAGGCAGAGTCTCACTAAGTTACACAGACTGACTCTGGTCTTGAACTTGTGATCCTCCTGCCTCTGCCTCGAGAGCCACTGGGATGATAGGTGTGTACCACCATGTCTGGTATTCAGTGGATTTTAAGTGACAGGTGGAATGAAATTTTATTCATGTATGTTAGAATTAGTTTTGAAGAACAGTTAATTACATAACAGTTTCCAGAAAAGTCTGTGGATTGCTTTTCTGGAAACTCCAAATAAATAAGAAAATAAATTAGTTTGATGAAATAATTTAATCTGATTTAGACATGGTGAAAATCTATAGGGGTGTGGAAATAATAATAAAACGATATAATTTTATCTAAAAATAAGCAAATTTAGTAGTTAAACTATCCATTCATTCACCTCAGGTAATGAAGAAGATTCAAAGATCCACACTGTATAGATTCTCAGATGTATAGTTAACAGGGAGAGATATTGTTGTTGTTGTTGTTAGGTGCCCTCGAGTTGGTATCCGACTCATAGCAACCCTCATAGCTTTTTCAGTGGCAGACTGTTTCAGGATTGCCTTGGGAGTGGATTGCCAGGTCCTTCTCCCATTTTTAAGGTACTGGGTATTGAACTCGGGACGTCAGAGACTGCAGCGCAGCTCTCTACCAACTGAGCTAAATCCCAGCCTGGAGAGATATTAGTCATTTCTTAATATACTAACAGATGAGGATCTAGCAAAATACTTGTGTTAGCTATGAATTACTATGTTGTTGTTGTTATTAAGTGCTGTTGAGTTGGTGTCCAACTCACAGTGACCTTACATACAAATGAAACAGTATTATTAGTGTGACTCTGCTATTCATAGGGCTTTCAATGGCTGATTGATTTTTGGGAGTGGGTTGCCAGGTTCTTCTCCCAAGCCTACAGTCTCTGGTGTTCCTAGGCAATCTACCATCCAAGTACTAAGGAGGCCTGAACCTGCTTAGCTTGTGAGATATGAGGGTATCAGATGCCACAGTGGTACAGGTGTAGGTATGAGTTACTATAGGACTGCAAAAAAAAAAAAACTGTATTAAAGATAACAAAATCACCCTCATATTGAAGCTACAATTTATGTTGGGGCTGTGATTTAGCTCAGTTGGTAGAGCGCTGCTCTGCAGTCTCTGAGATCCCGAGTTTGACTTCCAGCACTACAAAAACGGGAGAAGGACTTGGCAACCACTCCCAAAGCAATACCCAAACAATCAGCCAGTGAAAACTCTATAAGGGTTGCTATGAGTTGGACATAACTCAACAGCACCTAACAAGAACAACAATAAACAATTTATGTTGGGTCTACAAGGATGGATTTAAAAAGCCTGTGAGGAAGAATATAAATTCAGGCACAGTCATAAGAAAGTAAATTGCATGTTTTACATCATGAATAAAATGGTTTTGATGTATCCAAATAGTAATATAGGGGGAAATATTAGTGGAGGCAGAAAGTAAAAGTTAAGCCAGTGAAACAAATGAACTATGCGTGCGCACACACACACACACACACACACACACACACACAGAAATAGTACACATACGTATATATGAGTATTGTGGTAATTACTTCAATGTGATTGTTTGAATTGTAATTCATACCATTTGATTAGGTAAATGGAAAATATTTTCCAGTTTATCTCTATGCACCATAATAGCAGCAATATGGCCATTGAATTTCAGATACCACTGTTATATGTAATAGTGGTTTGCTAAAAAGGCAGTGACAAAAATCAAAGTAGTCTATTAATTTTAAGAGGTTAGCAGTAAGGCTACTAGATATTGATATATAGAAAAATAAGACATGCATGAGATGGCAATAGTAAGGAAAAGTAGGAATATTATTCCCCTCCTCCATACTTGAAGTAAAAGTGCTGAAAACTCCTAAGTTCACAGGATCCCTTACGATGTGCCTTTAGCTTTTACCTTTCCTATTCACAGTTACTCTCCATGTAGTAACTTTGTGGCTGATATTCAAATAAATTGAGCATGCCCTTCTGCAGATGATTTCCTTTGCTCGCCTCTAGGTCTTCCCAAAGCTGACACATTCTTCATTTTGTTTTTATAAAAATAATGGTGGCTTCACTCTATAAAACCATTTCTTACCATGTAAGTCCATCCCATGTATGATAGCACTATAAAAGGAAGTGATTAGCATCTTCTCAATATAAGTCTTTTAGTAAGTATTGAAAAGGCCCTACAGTCCTTCTTAACCTCTGAGTATGTGTATGTATACTATAATAATAAGGCTGGGGTTTAAGTCAGTTGGTAGTGCACTGCTCCACACTTTCTGAGGACCTGGGTTCAATTCCCAGCACCACAAAAAATGGGAAAAGGATGTGGCAGTCCACTCCCGAAAACAATCCTGAAACAATCAGCCATTGAAAACTCTATTAGGGTCACTACGTGTTGAACAGAACTCCATGGCAACTAACAACATCTATAATATACAAATTAATGTTTAAAATAATTGTCATAATCAGTTAATTATTGTTTAAAACATGTTGGGAAAAATTTTAAATATTTCCATGTGCAAAATTTGAATGTGTTCTAAAGTGCTCTACCAATAAAATTCACTACCAAAATAACCATAATGGTCAAACCTCAGGGATTATTCACTGGAATTAAGAATTTGCATGCTACATTTTAGCAAATATATTTATGGAGAAATTAAAAGTATCCAGAATATTAGAATATTGAATATTTGAGTAGTGATATGAGACCCCCTCCCTGTGCTTTTTTTTTTTTTTTTTTTTTTTGCCTTACTGGGGGTTAAACCCAGCACCTCGCGTTTGCATGCTCTGCAAGTGCCGGACCACTGAGCTGCACCCTCAGCCCAGTTTTTCACTTTTTAAAACAGGGTCTCACTAAGTTACACAGACTGCCTCTGGTCTCAAACTTGCGATCCTCCTGCCTCCGCCTCCCGAGCGGCTGGGATTACAGGCATGTGTCACTGAGCCCGGCTACATGAGCTCTATATTTTTTAATTCCTAAGAACTTTGAATACTTTCTTCCTCCTTTGGATTATCTTTCTATAAACATTCATGAAATAGTATGTTTTTCTCAGTATTCAAAAAATCCTGTCCTAGGTAAATTAGTATCATTTCTTAATGGCATTTTTCTAAGTAATAAAATTATATGTGCACAAAGAAGCGCATTAATTTTATTGAAAAGTTAAAATTATTTGATAAGATCTCTATCATATAGCAAAAAACAGGCTATGTAAAGATTTAGATACAAATATATATCTGCATCTTGAGATAGGTAGGGAAATAATTCTACTTTAAATAGTTAGTTGTTAGGTTAGGTTAGGTGCCGTAGAGTCGGTATCCGACTCATAGTGACCCTCACAGGGTTTTCAATGGCTGACTGTTTCGGGATTGCCTTAGGAGTGGATTGCCAGGTCCTTCTCCCATTTTTGCGGTGCTGGGAATTGAACTTGGGACCTCAGAGACTGCAGCGCAGCACTCTACCAACTGAGCTAAATCCCAGCCCTTAAATGGTTAGTTTACTTAATTTTCTTCTTGGGTTAAGGCCTGTATATGTTGATTAACATAGTTTAAATTTATTAAGATTGTGATTGTATATAATATTACAATTTAGCTCTGTTTCTTTTTCTGGGCACAATGAGAACAGTCCAAAACATTCTTGTTTTGAATTTTAACACACAGAAACCTTTCCACCACATGCAAATTAGAACAAATTTTCTTTCACTGAAAATATGGAATTAGTGAAAATTACATTTCACTCCTTTCTTTGCAATTCCTAAGTTTATTGCACTTGTGTTTAACATACGCAGATGAATTTTACAGTCAATTTCTCCTTTACCATATGAAATATAGCCATTTAGAAATGATAGATTTTTTTCTTCAGGCACATTTATGTTGGAAATAGTGTAATCACAGAAAATATTCCTTGTTGAAAATTTTCTTAAAACACTGAAAATTTGTAGTGGCTTAGAGCTAACACTAAACACTGATTATTTTAAGTTGTTTCTACAATAGTGAAATTGAATAGTATGAAACAAGGAGGGTCTTTTCATTCATGCAACTGCAAACAAGTTGGATTAAAAAAAACCCTCCATAGCATAAAAACTTCAAACAGTAACTTATAATGATATTACAATAACTTTTAGCAAATGGGAAAGGAGCAGAAATCTGTAGATTATCCCACTTAAGCAGCCACCTCTACTGTAATGAAAAATGGATATCTCTCATTGATTACTAAAAAAAAATATATTTGGATCCACTTCATCACAATTTGTACCCACAGGCACTTGCTAAGAATTAGTACATTACAACATTTTAAAAATGAAGTAACAAACACAGTTTCAAGTAATTTTACCACATGAACTTTTAGTCACTTTTTATAAAATATGCCTGTGACTTTCCGTGAAAGCAAATAGTATGCACAGCAAAGAAAACAAACACAAAAGGGAAAAGAAGAGGGTATTTATTTTAGTAGTTACAATGATTCACTATCAGTGGGAGAGGGTAGGGGAGAGAAAGAGAGAGACAGAAGAAGACATAGAAGTAGGATCATGCCATATGTTATCCAGGACATTTTCTAAGATAGATTTCCCCTACTCCACCAAGAAAAAAAGAAAAAAAAAGGTTTTAAATAACAAAGACCTATATCAACTGATTTATTTTTGATGTCACCATAACATAGTGTATAAAATTCCTCACAGATTTAGAGAAGTTATTACTTAGCATATTGCTTTGTGGCAAAGCTTCTCTAAGGTAATATATACAAATATATTAGTAAGACATAAAGGATTTAGTTACATATTTATATAAATATGTGTCTACAGTTATAGATAGATACCATTTATATGAGTAGATCATATAATGGGTTCACTGGAACATTAAAATGCTGATTCTCATTGTTTTCTTTTTAAGTAACCATTGAGGATTTTTTAGGTAGTAACAAAAGCAAAAAGATTTTATAATGACTAGTGATCATGGAAGAGATATTTATAGGCAATAATTTAATAAAATGATTCTACTAAAATATTTGATCTTCTTTTTGAGTTTAGCAATTCATTTTTAAAATAAGGCCAATCTTGCATGTATTAAGCATGTTAATTTAAAAGACATAAATTTGCTTTATTGCATTTTATATACTATGTTTATAGAGAAGCACCTTACATACACAGGTACTATTCTACAAATGAAAATTTTAGGAACTGTGGAATAAACTCAAATCTGATGGCATTAAACTGAGTACCAATGGCATATGTCTACAATCCCAGAAATGAGGGAAGATGAGGCAGAAGCCTGTTTCAAAAATAAAATAAAAAAGGTGTCAGGAATGCAGCTCTGTGGGGGAGTGTTTACTTAGTATACGTGAGACTCTAGGTTCAACCACCTAGTACCACAAAGAAATGAGGAAAAATGTCCTCTTAGTGGTGTTATGGATGGAATGCCTCCCACCCTTCAAATTCCTATGTTGAACTGCTAGCCTTAATATGATGATTTCAGTATTTGGGAATTTGGAAGTAATTAAGTCCTAAGGATGAAAAGTAGCTAAACACTGAGAATGAAGCCTCTGTGAGTGAGATTATTGCCCTCTCTCTCACTAAATTGAAATTCTGAAACCAAGAAGAGGGTCCTTAATAGAATCTGACCATGTTCACACCCTTATCTCACACTTCAATCTTCTAGAACTGGCAGAAAAACTCTCTTCTTTATTAGCTTCCCAGTCTCAAGTTCTTTGTTATAATAGCCCAAATGACTAAGAAAAGTGATTACTGCAACAGTAAACTGTTGGGTAAATGTCAAATGACATGCCCATCCCAAAGCAAAAGAATCTGATAGATCAAATTTTCTTGTAGATTCCTATGCATCCATTATGCAGTATATGTGTGCTGACAAATTGCATAATTTTCGTGGTCACCACTCATACCATATTCTATGTAAATATCTCCTCCTATAATTGTATGTAATATCTTACATGTATTCATCCCCAATGACCTATTCTGAATGATATTTGAACATCTTCCATATTTTGATTCGTAAAACTATATTTAAAATTTCCACTGAGTATCCATATTGAATTAGCCAGTATCCAAAAACAAATGTGAAAACCTTTCACTACAAGCAATAGGACAAGAAACGTAGCAAATTACAGATAATAACCATTAGAAATATGGATAATCAGTAAGAAATATTGATAAACTAAACTTTTATTAGCACTTTTTAGTGTATTATTTTTAGTTAGTGTAATTTTGGTTAGTGTACATTTAATTATGACACTTTCATACGTGTATAAAATTGTACTTTGCTCAGGTTCATCTATCCCATTGCCCTATTATGTTTCCATCCCCTTACTATTCACCCCCTTCCTCTTCCTCTCCACAAACAGTTCCGTTTCTGCTTAGATGTCATATGTATGTATGTATATATAGACATGCAAGTAGACATATATATATATGTCTACTTGCATATATATATATATATATATATATATATATATATATATATATATAGAGAGAGAGAGAGAGAGAGAGAGAGAGAGAGAGAGAGAGAGGTAGAGGTAGATCTAGATTCTGCATATAAGAGGAAACTTATTTGTCTTTTTTCCCATATTGTCCTTGACAAGTTAATTTTCCTAAAAGAATAACTCAATATTGAAGTAACCAATACATTAACAAATTATCTTAATATAATACGATTTGCATCCCTTAAGAATCGAAGAGGGTGAAATAATTTCTCTTCCCTTCAATATTGACAGGCACATTGGAATACACATAATCCCAGTGACTTTGGAGACATGTAGGAAGACCATGTGTTCAAGGCAAAAAACAGTCTGTGAAACTTAGGCAGAAAATGACTCAAGACAAAAAGTAAAAATGGTCTGGGGCTACAGCTCAATACAGTCCCCCAATACCACAAAAACATGTGTATATATAATATATATTTGCCTGCAGTCATACCACCGTGGCATCTGATCCTATTAGATCTTGGAAGCTAAGTAGGGTTAAGCCTGTATAGTACTTGGATGGGAGACCACCTGGGAACACCAGGTACTGTAGGCTTGGGAAAAGGACCCCACAACTCACTCCCCCAAATCAATCCACCATTGAAAACTCTATGAATAGCAGAGAAGCACTTATAATAATGTTTCATCTGTAGTACGTAAGGTTGGTATGAGTTGGATACCAACTTGATGGCACCTCACAAGAACAACAATGTATATTTACTAATATACCAATGTGTATGTACTATTAGTACATATACTAAGTGTATACATATACACATATTAGTGCATATATATACACATATAATATACATATATATGTATATATATACATATATATGTACATATAATATACATACATATATATATGTGTGTGTGTGTGTATATTATGGGGCTGGGATTTAGCTCAGTTGGTAGAGTGCTGTGCTGCAGTCTCTGAGGTCCTGAGTTTGATTCCCAGCACCGCAAAAATGGGAGAAGGGCCTGGCAATCCACTCCCAAGGCAATCCTGAAACAGTTAGCCATTGAAAACCCTATGAGGGTCGCTATGAGTCGGATACCAACTCGACAGCACCTAACAACAACAACAACAACAACATATATATATATATATATATATATATATATATATATATATATATATACATATATATATATATATATACTAAGTGTATGTATGTGTTTATCTATCTATCTATCATCTACATACTTATATTTAGAATTGCCTGTATCCATACTACTGTTGCATCTGATCCCATCAGATCTCGGAAGCTAAGTAGGGTCAGGCCTGGTTAGTACTTGGATGGGAGACCATGTAGGAACACCAGGTGCTGTAGGATTGGGAGAAGGACCTGGCAACCCACTCCCAAAAAACAATCAGCCATTGAAAGCCCTATGAATAGCAGAGAAACATTAACAATACTGCTTCTCCTGTTGTGTGTATGGTTGCTATGAGTCAGACACCAACTTGCTGGCATCTAACAACAACAATATTGACAGTTGGTAGAGTGATGCTCTCTGCTCTCTGAGGCCCTGGGTTCCATGCTCAGAACTGCAAAAGTGGGAGAAGGACCTGGCAGCCCACTCCCGAAATGACCAGTCATCAAAAACTCTATGAATAGCACAAAATTACTGACTGGCATGGCAGTGTCGGGTAGTGCTTTGTTTTGTTGTACATAGGGTTACTATGAGTAGGATCCAACTTGATGGCACCTAACAACAAAACAACATACAAAAATTTATATATTTATTTCCACCAATAGCATAAGTGAAACTTTTTCTTTACTTGCTTGGCAGAATTTTCTTTTTTCTTAAATGTTTGATCATAGCCATTCTAACTGGGGTGATATAATTTCTTATTATAATATTGACTTGCATTTCCTTAATAGCTAATAAGTGATATTTTTTCATAATTTTTGACACATTAATTTTTTCTTTTGAAAAGTATCTGTTCTTATATTTTGCCAGTTTTAATTAGATTGCTTTTGGATACTGAGTTTTCAATTTCCTTATATATTCTAAATATTAATCATTTGAAGATATGGAATCAACATAGATGCACACAAAGAGATGAATGAATAAAGAAAATGTGGGATATATACAAAATGGAATCTACGTCAGACTTAAAAAGTAAGATATTCTATCATTTGCAGCCAAATAGAAGAGACATTTAGTTAAATAAATGACTGAATTTGAAAAGTGAATACTTTTTCTCATATTTGGTTATATATAAAAATTAGAATATATAATTAAAATATAAAATTATACAAATACACAATAACAGGTGGGTGTAGTGGTATGGTGCATGCCTGTATTCCCAGTGATGGGGGCAGAGGCAGGAGGATAACAAGTTTGAGTCCAGAGGTAATCTGCATGACTTACCAAGACACTGTTTCAAGACCAAAAAAAAATTAAAAAGAGAGATACAGCTCAGTGTTTCAAAAATATGTGTGAAGGTCTGAGTTTATCCACCCAGTGTGGAAGAAATTTAAAATATAAACTAAAAAGAATATTTAATAATTATTAATAGAGATTGAAAAGGGTTGGGAAATATAGAAGGAAATTGGATATTGGTATCAACATGTAGTTAGAGAGAAATAAGTTCTAATGTTTTGTGGCACAATGGAGTAACTATAATTCATAATATAGTTTAATATATATTTTATGAATAGACAATCTTTTATTTTTATTTTGTAGTAGTAGGGGTTGAATGCAGGACTGTGTGCATGGTAAGCAAACACTCTATCACTGAGCTACATACCTAGCCCTTTTGAAGTTTTACTTTGAGGCAGAGTCTTCCTAACTCTCCCTAGCTGATCTTGAACTTGCAATCCTCTGCCTCAATCTCCTCAAGTTTGAAGAGAAGTTCTTGAAGGTTTCAAACAAAGACATGGAAACGTTAAATATTTTGAATTGATTAATGGATATTACATACATATATATACTTGTATATATATGTCTATATGTATATACATATATACATATAGACATATATATATATACTGAATCACAATGTGATAAATTTGTACAATTATTACATGTTTATCAGAAATGCTGTACAAAAGGGAAATGTTAATTATTTCATTGGGATCTTTATATACTTATATGTGGATTGAAATATAACTCTAAAAAATTTGTATACTTTATATGAAACATTAAACATACAATATTATATAACAATACATAAACAAATACAAAATACAAAAATGAGATACAAGAAAAGTTAATCTGCTTAGGCCTACAGAAGTCAAGCTAATTTAAAAATTAAAGAAAGGGGCTTAAAAATAAGACAATTGCACTTCTGAACAATTATATCCCCATGTTTCCAACCTAATTGGTATAAGA